>CAMPDV010000022.1:602500-812500 GCA_946699065.1 Loxodes magnus | reverse complement strand
AATTTAGATCTCGACTGTCTAAAATTTTAATAATTTCGTTTTCTAACTCTTCAAGTTAGGATTAGAAACTGACTTCTTCTATAAATTTTGGTATTTTAGGAATATTTTTTACTAAATTTCTAAGTTTTCCTCTTTGCTAACTTTATTTCATTTACTCATGAATGATAAAGCCAAAAAAATTGTTAGTTTCTTCCACTAATTAGGGTAGATCGGAAAAATTCATTTAAGTTTAATAGATTAATTAATTTTTTAATTTTTGACTAATATAAAAGCATATTTATGCAATTAAAAATGATAATAAGCAAATTTTTTTCATTTTTTTTCCTTTTAAAAGGCAAAAACAAACTTAATAGAAATTTAGTTTCTCGATTATCTATTAAACCCTAATAATCAAGTTTTAAACTTCGTGTTTAACTTAAAGATATTAAATTCTGTTATTAATGTACTTCTATTATAAAAAAATTATTGTAAAGAAAATCTAATCCAAGCTGCTTGTTTAAGTGCATCAATCAAAATTAATATTAACTAACTTATTATTTATTTTAAAGAAAGAAGATAATAGTTATAGGCTATTAATTTTTTTTTTTAATTTGATTCTACAATTTATTACCTCTCACACATTTTTCTTTGTTCAATCACATAGAAACTTACATTTTGCATTTAGAATTACTTTATCTTTGTTTAAATTAGTTAATTTATTTTATAAATGTTTTGCTTTTTAAGAGATTTGATCTTCATATCACTTTTGCTAACAATAAACCAACATTCTTTAAATAATTCTTTTATTTTTTTATTTTTAAAATTATTACTTTGTTTATCATGGAAAATTACTTTTCATTTATTTTATTTAATCTAAGAAATACATTTATAAATGAAATTTAATCATAAATTTGCTTAAAATTTTTAATTTCACGAAATATTTAGCCTTTTATTGAAGTTTTCTTTATTTAGAAATTATAATAAATTAATTTTCCAAAATAAGCATAAGATAATTTCAATGATTCAAGACATGATAAACTATTTTTATTTATTAAGTTTTAAAGAGAGAAACTTTAATCTGATTTAGATAATTAAATTTTTAATTTTTCTTATATCTTAATTCTAAGAAATTTTTTGAAAATTTCTAAATTAATTAAGATTTAAAGACATTTTTAGTTCGTATACTTATTATTATTTTAATTTTTCATTCCTTAAAAATTTTTCTTGGATTTAAATTCTAAAAATGAATAATTCAATTCTAGTTATAATTATCTTTGTTTATTCTTCTAATTGCTACGAAGATTTACTCACACTTTCAACTTCATCTCTTATAAATATTTTTAGTTATTATCTAATTAAAAGTTTTTTATTTATCTGAGTCTTTCTTAATGAAAAAATTATCAAGATTTAAATATTAAATATGGGAGAATTTATTATATTTGTTTACTTATTTAAAAAGTTAGAATTCCTTTCGTGTATTTGTCAATAACAAAAATTTTAGAAATGATTCATTTATAAAAATTAAAATTCTTTATCTTTAAGACTTGCAAGCTTAAATAAAAGCTAATAAAAAATTTGCTTTTTATAGATTGTTTTATTCCATTCTAGTCAATTTTTACATTTATTTTTTTGTATTAATTAATAAATAAATAAAATATTTTTCATCGTTAAAATGATAGTGAATTTAACTTATATATCATATCATTATGTTTAATATAAATAAGAAACTGCAATTGTCATTATGTCAAAACAAATTCAGAAAAACTGAGAATAGCTAAAACCATTAACTGATAATATAGAAATCTTTTGGCTTAGGAACTATATTTTATATATTTTTTTAATTCAAAGTGAAAGTTTAATTTCCATCCTAACCTTTTACTATTTTAAAATTATAAAAGAATACAAAGCAACTATATATTAAAATGATTTTTATGCTTATTTTTATTTTTTTCTGTCTCCAAACTTATTTTTGAATCTATTATTGTTTGATTTAAATTTATGAGTTGTCTTCAAGTTTTTCTATCCTTACCTTTTAAACTTTTCAAAACTAAAGTAGTGTTTTATCAAATCTTAGATAATTACTTTATCAGAATCTTTAGAATTTCTATCTTCCTATTATTATTTTGGAAGAATAAATATCTCAAATTTTATAATATTTTGCTTTCCATCTCGATAATTTTTTTTAATTGGTCAAGATTTAAGTCTTAATCTCTTTAGTTATTGTTTGGACTTCCTCAAAAATATAAATCATTATCAATATTATAGCTATTCTTTGTTATTACTTTATTATTGAATACATTTTTCTTTAAGAATGTTGTTTCTAAGCTTAGTTGCTTATATATGTCTTAAGTTTCTTTTAGGCTCCGAAAGATTGTAGAGCGATTCAATCTTCTTGCGTAAAAACTTTTAATTTTCCATATTATAAACGTAAATTATTTTCCTATTAGTTTAAAGAAGCATTATCTTATTTTTCTTGTAATTATTTATCTTGATTAGATGATGAAAATTCCAATTAATTTTGCTTTTTATCCCATTTTCAAAGTAATTTTCTAATCTCTCTTTGTAAAGCTTTAGTTCCTTTACTAAACTTCATTTTCCTTAAATTTTTGTTAAATTTATAACAAATTTTTGTTTTTACTATATTTTTATTCTAATTATTACATTTTTTCATAATTTCTTACTCATTAAGTTGTTTCACTAAATTTCCATTTTTTATAAATTTATTTTTTTTATTAAACCTTTCAAATAGAGATTAAATGAATAAAGTTTTTTACCCTATGTTCTTGAATTTAAATTCATCTCTAAAGAAAATAAAATGAAGAATTTAATTCGTAAATCAATTTTTAAATATTATTTTTATTGAGGAAGCTGTAGTTCTAATATACAAATTTAAAAATATTTAAATGTTATAATCTTTTGATTATTAAATTTTAAACCAAAATTAATACTAAATTTAAGAAAGAAAAATTGAGAAATAAGAGAAATGATTTAATCTTATGTCTTAGATAGAATCAATCTAACTTAATTTAACGAGTGTGTTTTTAATTTGGAAAGTATTGAAATTAAATAAAATTAACTTAAAGTTTACGATTTATTTATTTTCAATTATTTGTATAAAATAGAATAAAGTATTATTCTTCTAAATTTATTTATTTATTTTATCTTTAATTATCTACATTTTTTCTATTATTTTATTTCATTAAATTATTTTTTTTATTTAATAATTTAATAATTTAATAATTGTTATATTTCTTAAATTAAAATATAAATTTCTTCATTTAATTTATTTTTAAGAAAGTAAACAATCTGAATAGAGTTTTCAGATTTAAAATTTTTCACATATATATTTTTTGTTAGAATACTTGTAAAAGTTCTAATTTTCATTTTTGTAGTTTATAATAAATATTTATGATATTAATTTAATTTAATTTTTATTCCTAACTTATTACATTTTGCTTTTTAAAGGTTATATTTAAATAATTGTTTTTTTTTAATATTTTTTAAATAATTAAATATAATATCACTAATTATTAAATTTTATAATTTTTAAAGCATTTTTAATCTATTATTTTATAACATAATATTTCTAGCCCTAAAATTTTTATTTTAGATTTTGCTTAAATGCAATCCTTTAATTATTTTACATTTTTATTTAATTCTACTTTATTTATTTTTATTTATTATAATTATAAATATAAATGAGGTGAATTATTCAGCTTAGAGGTAAACTCTAAGTACATCTAGGAAATAAATATTAAAAATTTTAATTTATCTCTTCTTTTTTATTTCAGGCTTATGATTTATTTTACTCTTAAATAATTTAAGTCAAATTTTAAGTTTACTATGATATAAGATCAGTGCCATTGTTTATGCATTCTGACTCCTTCCTCGTTTGTCCCAAAAGTTAAAAATAAATGATATCTTACAGAGTTTATAATTTATTTAAAAAAATAATAAACGAATATTTAGATAAGAGACCAGAGTATCTGTGTGCATAGAATTTTTACTTAGCGATAATGATTTAATGGTTTTTTATTTTAACTAATTAACTTTATAAAGGTAAATTTGAATTGTTTAAAGTTAATTTCTTTTCTCAGGTTTATTTGGATTATAACAATAACTAAATTTGCTCTATTTCCTTATTTGCTAAGATGCGGTCGCATAAATTACATTTTTTCGGCTCCAATTATTGTAACTCATTATTTTGATGCTATTCCAAATCTTCTTACTTTAAGCACTCTATACAGATTCAATGATCACATTCAAGTTCAATAACACTCAAGTAGTCTTTTTTCTATTTGCATTTGTTGCACTTCACTGAAACCTTTATTTAGTTCTGTAGATCACCGAAAAATTCTCCTTTTATTGCTGACATTTCTTATGTACTAATATAAGGAAAAACATTTTATATTTTAAAATCCTTTTACTCTTCGAACGGATAATCTTACTGTTAGGAACTTGATTCTTCAAAGAAAGGTATTTCTGGATCATAATTCTAAGAAAGTTACTATTAAATTGCCTAACTATTAAACTAATCTACTTTAGATTATCCTTATGAATAAATAATATCATAATGTCCTTATTTTAGTAGAATCTGGATAATAATACGCTTGCCTGGCATTTTTAAACTCTAAAAGAACTATCACTCTTTACTATTTTCCAATTTTAATGCTTCAACTTTTAAATTTAGTATAATTTAGAGAGGAATTACTTAAAAATCTTCAACTTCTTTTCCCATCGTTAGAACATTTTCGATTAGCTATTATAGAGGTTAATTAATTTAGAAGCATTTCATATGGCTTTCTAAGTAATTAGCAGTAAAGCAGCGCATTTACCATACAAGAGCTTCATCATAATTACTATTCGTGTCTTGTATTTATTATTCCAAAAATCGAATAATTTAAGTGTCATTTTGTTTTTTTTTCTCCCATAAATATTTTAATAATAATAAAAAAATATCCCTTAATTTTTAGGAATCTTTATCAAAATTAAAAGGTCTGATTTAATAATACCCTTAATTTTTTTCTAATTTCGTAATGAAATCTTCCAAATAGTTTACTGGTGTTGTTATAAGACATAAATTTTCTAAATATGCAAATCCAATAGCACGATAATAACTATTACCATCACCTCTAACTTTCCGAATAGCACTGTACTTGCTTTTCCATTACTTAATGTTATTTTGTATAGCTTGATTTTTATATTCATCTAATAGTTACATGATTTCTTATTTTTCTTGAATCTATTTAATTTGATTGGATTCAGAAAAGTTTTATGGATTCTGTTTAACATTTTTTTGATTTTAAGCATTTAAGCAATTCTATTTCTTTTCCTCAATCTAAAATTCTTTTCATCTTTATTTTGTTTAATTTCGATTTTCTTTGTACTTTTACTTTAGGTAAATGATCTTTTCTATTTTTAATCTTTTTAAACTTTTTTTTATCTCTTCTTCAAGATTTTTATTTTTTTAAATTATTTATTCAAGTTCTTTTTGCATATTTTCTATCTTTTTGTTTATATTTTCCTAATCTTCTTTTTATTACTATTGTGTTTTTTATTTCTAAATATCTAACTCTTATATTAAATTTTTTTAATTCTATACTTCATTTTAAAGTTCTTTTATTTACTAATCCTTCTTTTTTCCTTCGTTTTATTATCTATTTTCTGATTCTTAAGACATTTGCATTTTCATTTTTTCTAGTGATTCATTAGATTGAGATAGTGATTATATTTAGCTTTACAGTTCTTAATTTTATTATTTAATATCTTCCATTTTCTAGGGAAGATTATCTGTTATTTTTAATAGAATTTAATCACGTATAATATTTTCTATTGACTATTAGTTAAACTACTGCTAATTACTTGATACTTTTTCTTTTGATTATTCTTTATAATATTATTAAAAGCTTTAAATGTCCTCTATAACTTATTCGCATTACTAAATTGAATTTTAGCTTTTATTCTAGATATTTTAATATTTATTTCTGAGGTCTTAAAAAAATTAAAATTAATTTGTAGCGTCGCCAATTAAAAGATTGTATTGGTCGAAATATTATTGAATTAAATTTTGGGTTTCTTCGTTTATTTGATTCTAGTATTCAATTTTAATAGAATCACAAGCTTGCTTATATTAGCTGGCTTATTTACTTAGTATTTCCCATTTTTTTTACAAGAAGTCAAGCGTTTGATCAAATTTAATTTGTTAAGATATCTCTATAAGCTAAGATTATATTTGTTGCTTTAATTTATTTATTTTTTCTGTTATGTCCTGGTATTAGTGATTTCTATGATTTTCAGTAAGACAAGTTCCACAAATCATTTAGTTATCCTCAGTACAATAATACCTCAATTTATCTTAGTGAATGCTGCATTACTCTTACATTGAGGATTCTTATTAATTTTTTTGAATAGAATGCCTATATTTGCAATTATTAATATGCTATATTACGTAAAGTTCTTCATTTTATTAACTATGAATAAGGCATTTCAAACGTTCACATTAGCATTGAATGCTTTCATTTCAATTCTAGTCTATCTACTTGCATTTCATGCAAATCTTGGAATCCATTAAAATTATTATATAATTTGAGTTTTTAATTAAATTTAAAAAGATGCTTATAAATTCTTCTTAACTAGAAATTAGGAAATAATTAAAATTAGCAAAGTAAAAGAAAACTATAAAACTTAATAGGATTTAGATTAAAGGTAACTTAATACTGATACCTCAACTTATCAAATCTTATGATTATGTATGCTGATGGAAACATCATCCTGTTAGATATTTGGAGTTCTATTGATAAAATTTCTACATTAAGACATTATAATATAAAAGTCTAAATATACTAATAAAAATATAGTAACTGCAATTTAGCTTAGATAATGCAGACAACATCAGCTGTTCTAATGATTCTAATTTTAAGTTAAATATTCATTTTATAAAAGTTTATTACTACAAAATGAAAGGATTAAATGTTAAATATATCATATTCAGTTAAATAGAAAAAATCTACTAATATAGGAGATTATAAAATTTTAATTATGCTAACTATGCAGAAGGGCAATATTTTAAATAAAGAGCTTATATAAATTTAAAAAATGTAAAAAAGCATTTTAAATAAATTTATAAACAACACATAACTCAGCAAATGCATTTATGTAAAAAGCTCCTTTAATTTTAATATCTAATTAAAGTAAAGATACAAGGAAATAGATAAAATCTAGAAAATAATAAAAAGAACTTAAACAATTTTTTAAATTAAAAGTTAATAAAGATTAAAATAATTGAAGTATAAACTTAAATTTAAAATAAGAGCAAACAAATAATATTTAATAAATAAGGATATTTGATTATATTTTAATTCTTTATAGTTATTACCTAATTTAGTTTTTAAATTAACCAAAAATTTAAATAGTAAAGCATTTGCTTATATTTCTAACTGAGACTAGAAGAAAGTTAGAAAACTCTTATTAATACATAATCTTTATAAGGAATCCTAGTTACTAGATAGTTTGCTTGATATATTAGAATTAATTTTTTATTTACCATCATTTAAAAACTAAGAAGTCTATATAAATTAAGTATCTAGACTTGCAAGTTTTAAGTTAAAAAATGGCTAATAAGAGGGATATTAAATAAAAATGTAAAAGTTAAAAATTAAAAAATTTAGATATTTGAGCTTAAGAATAAAAATATGAAGATGCTTTAATTATAGTTAAAGTAAATTATTTAATGAAGATCCTAATAAAATTTATTTCTAAGAAATAAATTATCTAAAGTGATCAGCAGCTCTCAATTATTTTCCAACAGAATTCTCAATACAAAAGTATAAAAATTAAAAATAGCACAAGAACCACTTATTTAAAGTTGTAAGAGTAGAAGCATAAAAATAAAATATTTCTAAGATGTTTAAGCAAAGAAAATAATACCTATCTTAGGACTATAATATATTTACAAAGATTGAAATTAGTTAGATGTGATATTCATCATTTTTATCCTTATTTATTTTAATAATGAAGATTTAAAATAAATTATAAGTAGAATTTGATAAGCGACATTAATATAACTTGTTTGATATTACATCCTTCAAAGATAATTTAACCATTTAAATAATAAAAATCCTAAATAAAAATATTATAACTCTATTAATAGTAATTAGCCTCTTTCTTAATTTAATGTATAAACAACTAAAGTTTTAGAAATTTTAAGTTGTGAAAGTATTTAATTTAGCTAAATATGATCTTTTCTGAATGCAATTTATCTAAAATAATGGAAACTTATTAGAGTTAAATTTAGATTAAATCTCATTGTAAAATTAATAGAAATAGATGCAAATAATTAAATTTAAGTTTGAATTAGTTATAGAAGCGCTTAGAATAAAGGGAACTAATGCATTATTTATAATCAAATAAAACAGCTTTGGAGTTAATAGTACAAATCTTTAAGAACTGTAAGAATTTTTTAATTTTTATAATAGATCAAATACTTGTTTTTATCATATACCTAGTCCCAAGTAAATAATCATGCTTAATGTAATAATTGTTTTAAATTATTTTCAAATATTTCTAAAAGATATTTTAAGGTTTTACAAAATTTTAGCTTAATGACTGAAATTTTAAAGAATATGTATAAATGAAATTAGTAATAGAGTCAAGTATTTAAGGATAAATTAAATTCTATAATACTTTTATAAGTTATATTAATAAGCAATCAGTTGTAAGTCATTCTAAATTTAAAAATTGTTTGGTAAAGCAAGTCTAAAATAATATCTATTTACACTCTAAAAATTTATGATATTAAGAATAATTAGGAATGCTTAATAAGCAATATTTTAAAAACTTTATTTAGCTTATTTAGTTAAATTTAATTAAAGTTATCTGACTATAATTTTTAAAGCTAATATAGCAACTCGAAAATAAGAGAAATAATTAAAATTTAAACTTTAATTATAAATCTTTCTTAAGGATAAATAATAGATAGAATTAATTTCTCAAAACTAAAACATTTTTTTTTTTTTTTTAAATAATTAAAATTAATTATCAATAAAAATTTACTAAATACGTTTACTTTGAAATTAAGGAGCATATAAGAATGTTGAATCATTGTAGATGTTAATAATTTGAATAATTTATTTATATTTGTCTCAACTTATTAAAGGTTTTATTATTTTCTAATTTTAAAATTATTTTAAAATTAATTCAAAATATCCTAGTATAATATACTGTTTTTAAATTGTTTCATTAATAATTTTAGTCATTTGATTTTTCTATTTATTAATATTATTAAAAATTTAAAATATTTCAGAATAAAATAATTATTATTTTATAAATTAAGAACACTAAGAATTTATAAAAAAGTCTTTCTATTCAATTATAATCTTAATGCTAAAGCGTGGAGCAATCTAAAATATCTAATATCAAAAATAATTTTATTTATTCTTATTATTTTTCTCTTGCCATAGATTCTTTAATTATTAAATGTTTTCTTTTCTTTTGTATATTATCAATATTTTTAAGCTATTTTTATCATATTTTTTATTTTTATTTAAAGTAATAGCATTGCAATCTAAGAAATTAGATTTTCTTATATTCTTAATTTAGTGCTTCATGATAATTAAATCTTAACAATTAAATAAATAATATACTAAAATAGTTAATAATTTCTTAAAATTTTGATGATAAATCATATTAAGTTTGCTATTTGAATGCTAAAACTACTGATTATTCTAAGAAACTTCAAAAATTGTATTAGCTTAGTAACTAGAAGCTATTTCAATAAGTAAACTATTTAATTGTATATTATAAGCTTTTTCTAATTCTTAATAAGTTACCTTATATGACCATTAAGCTTTCAAAATGATTTAATACCTTTACAGCCTTACTCCGATTTTTAAATTATGTTCTTGCGATAAAAGCTTATTATTAAAACTTTAAACGTCTAGGAATCTAGTTTATCGTTATCTAATTTAAGTTTTTAATTTATTCCTTAATTAAAAATTGATTAAAGCAGGGTAATTTAAAGAAAAATTTAAATAAACCATATTAGTAAGGCATTATATAAAAAACTCTAAGCATCTATTTAATCTATTATAATTTAGCTCTCTTAAGCAGCTATTATAAGATAAAAAATTAATAAATTAATAATTATTTTCAATGCCTTATTAAATAAACTACTTTAATATAAATTAAGCTTTATTCTATGCAATAAGAACATTATAATCAAATTTATTTTTTTATATTTTAATTATCTTTTAAAAGTTTTCGATATGATCAAATTATTAATTGAGCCACTATTATACAATGGTCTTTTATATAAGTGATACTAACATTTTTTAACTTGAGAATTAATTATTAAATTTGAAGGTAATTAGAAGGCTTTAAATTTAAAAAATAACCAAAATGTATAAAATAAATAACTAATTTAATAGCATTGAAAAAGACCAAAAGCTTATACTTCCAGATTTTCTAGTTTAGATGCTTTATAGATTTAATTAAAAACATGTATAAGATAGGTGTGAAATAAATAAAGTTATGATAAAGGCAAAAATATGAAAAACAATGAATAAAATTAAACTATTTAATTGTAATTATAAACATTTACAATTATCCATCAATCAAGATTAATTTTAAAGAGCTTTATTAATAATTTAGGATTATTTCTTTTGAATTTCTTCTAAGTTTTTTAATTATTTAGATAAATAGTTATTTGACTTCTTTAACTTGCTGAATGATTTTTTATTTTTAAGAAATTCCTTAATCTAAATGCGCTTTTTACTAATACTCCTTTTCTACGAGTAAATTTGAATATATGGATACCAAATTTGGATTGTTAGTGAGAATTTTTCTCATAATAAAAGCAGAATGCTTCATATAGTAACTATTAGTTATTTTAATTTGTTGGATTAATTATAAAATTTAATGTAAAATTAGTTACTAGAATTTAAGAAGCTTCATTAGCAACTGGCTGAAAAGTTAGAAAACGCACTAAACCAATTACCAGATGATAATTAGTAACTTAATAACTATATGATGCTAGTCAATGAAATGAAAAATAAGCTTAAGCTTTTGTCTAATACAGTGATGCTGCTATTATAAAAAGAATAAATTTAGTGAGAAATTAATTAACAACGATAGTGCCTTAAGCAAAAATATGAAGAGCTAACTAATGCTGAAAGGATTATTCCTGAAAAAAAAGAAACATAATTTTAAGAATTTAATTTATAGGACCTTCTGTTTATGGCTTAGAATTTCTCTTCTTCTTTCTAATCTCCTGTTAATTATTAAGGATAACCACTCAATCATTTCAAATACCTGGAAATAGATTTTAAACTATTGAAGAATAGTCAATTATTTTAAATTGCTAAAATGAGAGTTTAAAAGCCTAAGTTCGAAAAATTGGAGGATGGAAGATATGTTTTGAAAGCCGAATTTGCAGATGGAATTTTTTATACAACAGATGGTTCAGAGCCTAATGAATTGGGAAAAACATACACTCGACCTATTAAAGTTACAAGTGATATGAAGGAAATAAGGGCTGTTGCTTTTAAGCAAGGTCTACCAGAAAGTCTTTAATTAATAATACATCTACATTCAGATCATTAGGCTACTGCTATAAGACCTTCGCCTATTTCTTTCTCAACTCCCTTTGACTTTGATGACTTTAGTCCAGGAGTCTTATCTCCAAAATCTCCTTGAAATAATAACTTAAATACTAAATTTATTAAAAATTAAATATAATTAATATATTTATACCTTCATCTTTTAGAAACACTTTACCTTATAAGATCAAGCTTATTATTTCAAATTTCAATCAATATATTGCTAAATTTAAATAAATCATCCTACCAATTTTATTAAATGATATGGTAATTAAAACTATCTAAATTTAAACTATTACTACATTCTCTTCATCATTTATTTATTTATTTAGTTCTCTATAAAATAGATAATGACTTAATAAAGATTTAAATCCTTTATTTTTTAAAAGCTTCTTATAATTAAATAGTTTACCTATCTTAAAAAAAGCTAGCATTCTTTATTATATGGCTATATTCTAAAAATCCATAATCACTAACTAAACATACTTGCTTAGAACCTATATTTAGTTAGTTAGCTTCATCTTATATAAATCTATCAACCAAAGTCTAAATTATTTATTAATAGGATGAATCTAAATATCCATATCCAAGCCTACTAGCTTATTTTTATACGATTATATATCATTTTACACATCTTTCTGTATAATTCTTATGAAGTTATTTAATGTATACACACTAGAGAATATATAAACTAAATAGATGAGATAGTCAAATAAATAAGTTTTAAATAATAAAAATATTAATAGGTGCATATAAGTAATCCTGTATGTATATAATTAAAGATTTATTTATAGGCTTTTTGCTAAATATGAGTAAGTAGAATTAGTTATAGGTTTAAGTAGGAAGATTTGCTTAAGCTTAATAGTAAGGAAAATTAAAACTTGTTTAGTTTTTAAAAAGGTATTAGTTCAATAGGCAGCATATAAATTTTTATCTGTTAAAGTATTTTCCAGATGCCAGAGAATTTTCATTTGATCTTCTACTTAGAGTGTGGAGACTTATAGCAAAAGGTTACTAATGCTAGTTAAATTGGTTAGTAAAATTTAGCGCAAATATACATATGTAAATAAGCCCTAAAGGATTAAATATTACCATCATTATTTGACAATCCATTCTATCTGTTACTCCTCCATGTCCTGGAATGCTATCCCCGAAATCTTTTATTCTGAATGCTCTCTTGAACCCGGACGCAAAAAAGCCTCCAAATGGAGCAATTATTGCTGCAAAAATGCTTAGTATGAAGGTATGGATTTAAACAGGAGCTAGAGTGATAAATGTGTATAGAAATGGGATTTCATAGACTTTTGGTTAAAACACTCCGGAAATTTCGCAAGTTTCATACTTGAAAGGTGTGAATTGAATATATTTTTAAGGACAAACAAGAAACTGGAAATCAATCAGAAGACTAGTTATCTAATATCAAAACTTACGAATATACTTCAAAAAATCGTGCATATAAAACCGCCAGCAAACCCTTCCTAAGTTTTCTTTGGACTCAATTAAATTAAGGGAGTCTTTCCCAAGAAGAAGCCAAATATATATGCAAACGAATCGTTAACTATAACTAAAGTGCAGGGAACAATGAACCAAAATAGTCCATCGTAAATGTTAACAAAAATAAAAGCAGTTTCTATAGTACACAAAGACAGAGCACATATAGCCCATCCTAACTATTTAAATTAGTAATTATAATGATGCTTTTGTAAAGTGAGAACAAATATAAGAAATCCTGCTATGTAAAAGCTAAAGCAGATTAAATGCAAATATTTGAACCAAAAAGCTAATAACTAATATTTTAGAACTATATCTCCAACTCTGTCTTAAAGCAGCTAAGAAGAGGTATAAGCAACTGTTACAGCGAAAAGCAGTCAACTCAATTTATAAGGTATAAGTGGTAATTTTTACTCTAATTATATATTTCTCTTAAGGGATATAATTTCATTGAATATGCAAATGTTTGCTACTAGAACTAAAAGACAACAATAAAAATGCCCAGCGGCTAATACTAAAATGAAAACTACTAACATTATAATAGTCCATATTGTTCTTACCTTAAAACTATAAACTCTATTACTTAGCGGTTGGTTAGCAGCCAAATTATTACGAATTTCATTTTCAGATTAGCTTGTCACTTCGTAATCTGACTTAAACTCTGAAGCAACATTTGGTCTTTACTTAGCTTTTGTTCTTTTAACATTTTCCTTTTTAGCTTCCTTAGTTTTCATTATTTAGAATTAAACTGAAAGATTTTAAATACATAAAGATGGTTGTCTATAGCGCATTAAGCTAACTCTATCATTAAGATTTAGAATAAAAGCTCTTAATAATATTTATTAAATCATCTCTAAAATTTAAATTAATGTATTTTAATAGTTAAATTCTGCCTTTTTGTAAATGAATAAACAGTAAAATCAGTTAATAGATCTAATACTAATTCCAGATATATATTTATTAAAATAATTTCATATAAAGTAAATATATATTTCTTTATAATCTATTTTTTAAATAAATACACTCTCTAAATAAGCTCCAAGTCCTATTTATCAAAATTCAAATTAAATTTCTATAATTACTAGTTTAAAGATTATTCACTACAAAAAGATCAAATTAGTAAATTCTGTTAAAAGCAAACAAAAAATTAGATTATAAAGTGTGAAGCATCCCATTGACATGCAGTTTTTTAATTTATTTACGTCTCAATCTCTTCAAGAATATCTTTTAAATAAAAGTTTTTTTTCAATCTCGTTCGTGACTTTATTTATGTGTTGCTCTCTCTCTTTAAATGTTTGTATTCTATTTACCTTCATTTATTAGCTCAATTTTATATGCTTAAGTAATTTCACCTTTAACTTATTCTAATGTTCTGTCCTGTATCTTGTTTTCTTTATTAAGTTGCTATAGACTCATAAAAACTATCCTTTGCCAGCTCTACATCATTTACTTTATTTTTGGCTTCATTATATTTTATTTCCTATATATAAATTTTTTTAAAATAATTTTGCTGATGAATTCTTTAACTTCTTAATCTATTTTAATTTTCTTTTCTAACTCTTATGTTCTTATTCTTTTCAAATTAGGCAGTTTCTCATATAATATCAAACAATTACATCTCTTTTCAATTTTATTTTATTATTTACAAGTTATCAATACATTTTTCTCTTCCTTCTTTATGCTTTTCGCATTATTCTATGATATGTCTTTTGTGTTTCTTTTAGATATCATAAAAAAGGCATTTGTTAATTTCTTCTTGAGTTTTTTTAGACAATCCTTTCTACCATTGCATTTTTTTCTTAGTCAAAAGATATAAAATGTTTCTTCTTTTCTATATTTTTTATATCTTAAATATTTTGATAATCCTGTTATAAACTCGTCAAATCAAAAACCTTTATATTGCAATAATATTATCATCTCATCCATTCTTCACCTTCTTCATAAAATCTTTATCTCATATTGCACGAATAATCTTTTACTTTCATTTTTATTGTTCGATTCATCATCTATAAAAATATCATTGTCCTTATTACTAATTCTGTTTTTATCATAGTGAAATATTATTCAATATGAAGTTCTTCTATCTATTTAGCTATTCCAAAGTTCATCTAGTGCTTTTCCTTTATTTTCTAATAATTTGCTTCTAAGTCTTAAGTTTTTCTATCATAAATAGTGCTTAAAATTCCTAAATTATAGTTCATATTCCAACATTTCATTCTATACACAAAAAGTGCATCTTTATTAGCTCTTAAAAATCTTCTTTATAGGAATTTTAATTATTCCATTATTTGCTTTATACAAATTGTTCAAAATATGGATCTATTTTTGCCCCATAACTAAACATAGAACTTATAAAAGTTTTTATCTTCATTCCTGTATTATAAGGCATTATTTCTTTGTTTATAAATAATTTGCCTATGTTTCGGACTTAAATCTTTTACTCTGCTTCAAATTTGTTTTCTTAAGTTTTTCAAAACAAATGGCTTCTTCTATTTTAAGAACTAGTTATTAAAAAGCTTTAACTCTTTCTATACTCAAGAGTCCTATGTTTATTGTATTTTCAATAATTTTCTATTTATTTAATTCCGCTTTTCAAATTCTAATTCGCTTAATAATGCTAAAACATCTGTATAAGCAAAGCAGCCTATATAAACTTCTTATATATCCTTTGCTATTTCAGTATTTTATTTAATACCTAATTTTAAGTCTTCTAGTAAATGGAGGAGACTTTAATGGTCTATTTTCTTAAAAAAATGTAGATAAAGCTAAATAATTTGGAATATTAAATAGAAATAAACTTAATTAATATCTTCTTATAATTGTAACTAAGGAATCTATTAAAATAATCTAAAGCTCTATATTTACTTATGTCTTATATTTATAAAATAAATCATTTTCCTACTATCTACGCTTTAATTTTTACCAGCTATTTAATTTCTATATGAAAATTACTACACTGACCATTTGTTTTTCTGCTTTATAAGAAGGGTTGAATTTTATATTTTATCTCTTAATTTTTAAATTCACTAATTTTAAAAAAATAGCTTTATTATGGTATTTGCTAACTCTTTAATTTTAGATGGTTGCCAACTCCCCTCTTAAGACATAAAATATCTTTTATAAGATAAGTGATCATAAAAGAGATTAGCAATTGAAGATATAAGCACAAGTCTTTGGAACTATTCTTTTAAATATGCATAATATAATGAAATTTATCTAACTTAAATTGAATATTAATTTAGATTTAATCTTAAATTTCTAAGATAATAGTATGATGTATAATCTACTTTAACTAAAATAAGTAAAATAATAAATTAATATCTTTAGCTAATTGTATGCTTTAAGGTTGCTTTCACAATTAACTAGTTGTTTAAATTTTAGTTTCTTTAGCTTATATTAATTAGTCAAAGCATTTTGAAAGTTTATTTTAATTGTATAATTAATAAAATAGCTCTTCTTAGCAATCTAAGTTTATAATAGATTAAGAGATAAAATTTTAAATTTATGATAGAACTTAATTTTATAATAATTAAGTTATTTAAATCCAAATTAGGTGTAATCCAATTATGTAATTAGAAAATTCACTATATTAAGTTTAAAATATAAACATATGCATTTTAAGCAAACTACAAGAGTTATTAAGTTAAAGAAATATAACTTTATTCAAAGTATTTACTTATACAGCCAATTTCTATTATATTAAATAACCTTACTTAAAATATTAAAGCTATCATGCTTAAAACTTAAACTAGAGGATTCTGAGCATATCAAGCATTAAAATTATATATAAGTATTTTAAACTTAATAAGGCTTATAGTCTTCAAATTTAAGTCATAGTACTTCTAAAATTTTAAGAATAAATTAAATAAAGAAACTAATTTTTAAAGGTCAATTAACTATTGGTCCATTTGAATACATTGTACCTATATTCATTTTTCCGTTACGTAAATTTGTAACCAAAATCTAATATTTAGAAAAATTAACTCCAACAGCAAAAATAGAGCTATATGGCTATAACATTTTCTAGTAAAAAATGAGCTTCAAATAACATCTCCTGTATGCTAAATGAAAATCAATTGTATTATAAAATGTTCCCTCTATTATCTTATTTATAGAACTATTAGGCCCTTGAAAAAGAAACTTATGAGAAACAAAAGTGCGTATAATTGGAAAAAGTAACTAAGTCTTTATAGAATACTTTTTGTAATTTTTATCTGAGCATAAGTGAAAAAGTCCAATGTAAAATGTAATTATTATATTAAATAAGCTTTAATATTGTTTTAGTAATAAAGACATATAAAGCATTTTAGTCTCTGGGCTAAAAAAGAGCATATCTCTTGAACTTTAAGAAACTTTTTAGTTATTTGAAAAATTTTAACGATAAATTAGACAACTTTTGGACTTTTTATATATAATATTGTCCAAAATGTATAGCTAAGTGATTATGTTTAATCTTTAGATGTTTAACTATGAAATGAAATAGTGAAGGTAATAGATCACTATTCTTAATAAAGTGTATAACCCTTATAGAGATGAATTATAGCTAATGTTTAGTATATTTAATATATTAATCACATAGTTATAACTATAAATCTAGTTATTCCTAACTATTGTATTAACTATTGCTTTATATGTACTTTGATCAGCTTATACCTGCTTTAAATTAAATCAATCCCATCCCTATTAAGAATTTTAATCCAAATGGTATCTTAAAATAAAAAGGATAAAGAGCGATGAAAAAAATAAAGAACTTAATTAATTAGCAAAGTGCCACTGAAATTGAAAACTTCAATGGACTTATTGCTTAAGATTTATAAATAAAACTAAATCTTTTAGTTAAAGCTTTATATAATGTAGCTTAAGAACTTAATTAAAAGTGCTTTTTCTTAACTAGCTTAAGATGCCTTTTAAATGGCTATTATATCAAAAATTTAGGTATATTTTAGTTAATTTAAGGTTTAATTGAATACTTCAAATAAATTTAATCTAAATATTAGGAATAAGCCTCGAAATCCCTTTAGTCATTAATTCAATAAAATTCAGAAGCAAGATTATTAATATAAGCATCAGAACAAGCAAGAAGAATCTAATTTTATGATAAATTAATTAGCGATAAACGAAAAAACCTGTTTGAACCATGCTAGTATAATAAAGGGAAAACATTTATTAACTTTATAATTATTAAGAGTAGCTAGATTAGAAAATTAATTAAATCACTAAACACTAGTAAAATTTATAATTAGCATAATAACAAATATAGTCCTAAATTAATCTAAATGCAATGCGAAATTAATTCTTAAGACAAATTACCCAAGAAATCTTAATTTTACATTAAATAATTGGGTAGATTAATGGATATTATGCTTAGTATGAGTTATATAAATAAATAGTAAGAACCCATTTGTTATGCTAATTTTTTAAAATAATATTCTATTTATCAACTTTAAAGACAAATTATATTCCTAATTATGAATTATTTAAATAAATAGGGACTTAATTATAAAGGATGAATATTTATAAAGTTAAACCATATACATTAAGATAAAGCACTACCCCTTAAATATCACTGCTAGTTCTTCCTTAAAGAAGGAATAGTTGTTCTACTTGTGGATAAATTATTTTGAAGTAGGTTATCAGAAAACTTCTATGCCTTTTTGTAATAAATTTCAACAAGAAGTTAAAAGGAAATCATAGGAAGGAAAACATTATATACTAATAAATTTGCAGCCAAGATAATTCTATTAATTACACTCGAAACTCAGCAATTTTAGTCCATTATAATGTTATATTTACAAGAAACTTAATGCAAAGAGAAAGAATTCTACATTTGATTGTATTAAATATGCTAATTACAATATATACATAATCAAAGTGAGGACATAATATCTTGTAAACACTTTAAGAAATAATAAAAATTAGTAATTTACTTGAAGTCAAAATAGCAACTATAACTATTAAGTTCTGTACTTAACAATACAAAATATCATTATAGAATGACTCAAATATATTCTTTTATCTATAATTATTAAACTAGATAAAGATAGCAATTCTCTTTTAGTTTGATTCATATACATTTTATTAGAAATAAATAAAAAAATTTAAGTTTAAATATTTTAAAGCGTATTTAAAGTCAGAATCTAGTGTAAGATATAATAAATTAAATGGCTGGATTGAGGTATTTTATTTATTTGTCAATAGTCCTTCTTAAGCTAGAAGCTTTAAAACTAATGTTTATATATGAAAAAGACTTAAAAATAGAAGTTGATTACGATTTCCTGATTACTTAATTTAAGAAGAATTTAAAATAAAATTATAATGAAGTCTTTTAAAAGAGTGGATAAAATTTGGATATTCAAATCGTTGAAATTATAAGAGACTGAAATTTGATTCAGCAGATTGAAAATTTAATATCCTTAGGAAGCCAAAAAAATTTGAATTACGTTATAGATATGACAGATCATTTATAAACCAGCATTGCTATTTCGATTCTTTCTAATAAATATAGAATTCACCATTTAGTTGTTTAGCAGTAAATGCAAAAGAGAAAAATATGAGGAAATTTTACTCACTTTATATTACCAAATGCATAGTAACTAACAGAACCAATAACCAGATTTTTGAGGTAATTTTAATGAAAGTCCTTGGGGTATTTTAGAGATGAATTTTCTAATAATGAATCTCATATTTTATAATATGAGCTAAAAAACATGGAATTTGAATGAATAATTCCAACTTATAGTAATTAAGAGTTACAACTATGCATTATAACAGAAGAAATTTACCAAAAAGGAATGTCAAAATTTTACAGCATGATTAGCTTAAATTTTGAAACTTTTCTGCATAGATTCTTGTAAAAAGGATATAACATTAAAGCGTTCATTATGAGCTTCTAAAATTCAAGATAAATCTGGAAACTAGTTAATAAGTATAACTTAAATGGCTTTATAGGATTTAGTTTTGGAGCAAGAATAACTAAAACCCATCTTTAGTTCCAGCTTTATTACACTGAACTATTATTCTAAGAGCTCTTTTTGATTATTAAAAGTAATCATTCTATTTTAAGCACTTAAATAGACCAATTAGTAAGAAAAATGTTCTTGAGCTAGAGTATACAATATCAAATTTTAAATGTTCAGAATGATACTGTGAAGGTGGTAGGGTTTATTAATGAAACTTCTATCTTCTATAACCAAGAACTATTTTGACCTGATGGAACAATAACCACTCCTGATAATAGTTTAGCACAAATTTAGATTAGTCTCGTTTCTGATTAAAGAAATCCAGATGGACGTTAAGTTTAGTGGGTAAACTATTATTACTAAGGAAGAGAATTTGGAGTTTATTGAGTAAATACATATAGTAAGATAATGCCTTATTATTAAATAAGCTCGACTAAAGTTTATACTGGAGCTGAGTATTTTGATTATGAATATGCTTACAGAGAATGAAATGCTAAAAAAGATTCTTATGGGTTGATTCACTATATGCCAGAAACTAGTTCAAATACTATTGCTCTTTATCACTTTTTTGAATAGCAAAATTTTGCCATTACTTGTATTTCTGGCGATAATTCAGCTCCAGAATTATCCAATAAACAAAAATTTCCTTATTTCGTTCGAACGATTCCATCGGATGCTTATTCCGCAGTTATGGTAGCTTGAACTTGCTATCTAAGAGGTTGAAAAAAAGTTGGAGTAATTTACCAAGAAACAGCTTGATCATTGGGAATTTATAGTTATTTCGTAAATGAATCAAGCCACTATCAAATTAATATCGTTAACTAAAACAGAAAAATTCAAAACTTAAAGGCATAAGGAAGTGATGAATCCTGATAACTAGTTGTATAAGAAATTTATAGATAAGTAAGAGTTGTACTCATTATAGTTTATGAAGATGATGCAAAATCTATAATCAAATACTTCTACGATTTAGGAGCGAGAGAAGGAGATTTTGAATTTATAGCTTTTTCGTGACTTACTTAGAATTTTATAGATCAAGACGAACAAAAATTCAAAATTTAAGCTGCCGTGAAAGGAGCAATTTAATTTATGTCAGTCGGAGCGTTAGGAGATTTAGGTTAAAATGTATTAGAATTAAGTTCTTAGTATTTCAAAGGATAATAAATAGCTAACTATGCGCTTCTAGAATTTGATGCAATACTTTTAGGTGTTTATGCTTTATAAAGCTTAATAACTGCAGGGAAAAACTATACAAATCAAGAAAATATAATAAAAGAAATTCGAACAGTTAAATTTGTGGGAGCTACAGGAAAAGTTTCCATAGATTGATCTTCAAATGATAGATAGGCTTTGCCATGAGTAATTATGAATTATCGATAAGATGATAATTAAAAATGAAGCATTTAAAATATAGGTGTCTTCTGTGTGACATGTCATATAATTTTTGACTTCTAAGTCTAGCCAATGTGAGGAGATGGATGTAGTGGTATATTTTACGATTAGTGAAATTTATAATGTCCTTTTAAGTAAAGAGATATTTAGGATTTTAAAAATGGAGAAATACTGTTTTATATAGTAGCTATAATAATGATTGGTTTATTAATTGTAGTTTCGATATGTGAAGCGACGTTATAAAGTGATTATTAATTTAAAGAACTATAAAATATATTTGTTATGTCTACTTGAGATTTTATTTATATGCTAAACTTAGTTTTATACTTCTTATAAATCATTTCAGTTGGACCTGATATTTCAAGTTATGGATATTTCACTTAATTTGTTTTAAGTTGTGTTCGACTTGATTTTGTTAATATATTTGGCGCATCAGAGAATGATTAATATGTCAACTAATTATTTGCATCCATCATAGCATTTTTATGGATATTTAGTTTTATCGCTATTATTCTAAGACTTGAATTTTAGAATTATATCATTTTAAATGTTATAGGAAGTTTAGCATACTACTTTGGACCTTTTCTTACTTACAGTTTTTTTCTTCCTTTAAACTGAAATTTTTTAGATTAATTTATCTGCATTTAAGGTGTGGATAGTGATCATAGTGGAAGCCTAGATTTTACTGAATCTTTTCACTACAAAGATTGCAATATGAAATGTTGGTAAGAAACTCATCTTTTATTTACAGTTTTGTGTACTATAAGCTATGCCTTTTATACAATTTTTGGAACTTAAACAATACTTCTTTGACAAGAGCTTTATGGTAATTTGATGAAAATTAAATACAAAAAGAATTACTTGGTTAATTACAGAGTTTTCCAAATGTTCTTTGTTATAACTAATTTACTCTTTGGGAAAAAAACAAAAATTTTCCATTCAATTATCTATTTTATTGCCTTAATCTTACTAACATTTTATACTTACAAGACAAAGCCATGTAGCTATCCAAAAATAAATTATTGGATGTTAATTTTGCTATTCTGTAATATGAGCCATGCCTTTATTCAAATTATTAGGTTGTCTGTTTAGATCTCAATTGATGAACGAATTTACATGTTCGCTTTCATAGCTAGCTGTTTTTTTTGTGTAGTTGTTGGCTAATAGTATTAAAGAAAGATTCAAACTCTTATAACTGTTTTTCAACTAGATGAAACTTACTTATTCAGATGAACTTATTAGCTTAAAGATAATCAATAAATTTTGCAGCAGTTTATTTAAAATCAGAGAGCATTTTATAACTTTAGAAGGTTATTAGCCAGCTAATAGCTCAATAATGAGCATTTCTTATTTGACTCTAAGTACTTTTCCCTATATTTCTATTTATAGCATATTGTTCTAGATAATAGCTGCAATTAGTTTTCTTATTTTAACTAACCTAATCTTAATTTTTCTCAGCAACAAAGCAACTCGATATTTGAAATGAATACAAAAGCTAATCAAGAAGAAACAAGCAATATAACTAAGCTAAAAGATTATGATTTCCCAAATTCTGCAAATTAAAACCTACCAGAAGGAAACTATAATTTGAAAGCTCAAGATTAGCTCTTCTAAATCTCATCTTAAATATAAGAACTTCAAAGTATTCAAGGCTTAGAAGAGCTTAAGGCTTCAAATGACATATAGTTAAGGGATTTTTCTGAATGAAACACATTTTCTAAATTTTATGGTTATAATAAATAAAAAAATTCTATTTAATTCTTAAATGTTAAAATGTCTATAAGTAACCACATTATGTTTCTTTTATTATTAATTAAAAATTTTATTAAGATCTCTTTCTTAAAACTTAACTTATTAATATATTTTGGGCTACTTGTAAATCTTACCTACAAAAATTAATTAAATGTTTATATTTAAAATTAATATCTTTTATCTAACTTTCTACACTTAAATTAACTTGTTACTTTTAAATATTTCTAAAGCAATTTAAAATTAAAGAACCAGGTAAATTTAAACGTCTCTTTCAAACTAGCAAAAATAATAAAGTTAAAAATAAAAAACATCCTAATTTATTATTTATTTATTTCTTTATATTTTAATCTAATTTAATTTTAAACATTTTAGATTTTAACTTCTATTCATTTTAATAATTATTTTGCTCTTAATCTCTTTATTTTTCGTTTGAGTTAAAATCTAATTATAAGCAAAGCATTTGTATCTAAACCTTTATCTATATTAAAACCTTTGCATTTTATACTTTGCTTCATTAAAAAATATTAAAAATCTAGTATAACTTTAGTTATTTAATTTCTTAAACTAAGAGGAATATTTGCAGTATTTTAAATTAAGTTATAAGCATAAATACCAAATTTCATTTTCTTTATCTAATTATTTTAATTTCATTCTATCTATATCTTCCCTATGTAAAATTATTATTTCTATAGTTTCAAACTATCATTATATCACTATGATGATTATTTGCCTAAATAATTGGAGGAATATTAATCCTTTTACTTAAATGTATAGAAGGAATGCTTAGTAATTAAAGCATAGCATGTCTAGACATTATGATATATTTTACTTTTCTATAATTTAAATTTATAATTATATCCTTTTAGGGTAAATTTTTAGTAATAACTAAACAAAAGAAGTGCCTAAAGTATGAATTTAAATAATTTGCTTAAATTTCCTAGCAATTCTTTATAATTTTTACTGAATAGTAAAATAATTAAGACTAATTAAGATTTATATTAGTTTAAACAATAGATCCTTATCTATATTATTTAGAAACTTAGCTTTGGTTATTATTAATTTTTTATTTATTCTTGCTTTCAATGAAGCTCTTTGTATTTAATCAATAGTGCTATAGTTAGAAAAATACCTATATCGGAATATTTTATCTTAACTGTAATTTAAAATTTAAATAATCAAATAATTAGCAGTTAATAGATATTAGCAATATAATTTAATCTTCTATTTATAAAAATAAAGGTATCCTCTGTCTCTAAATTAATTAAGCATTTCTTTAGTTCATATTTATTATTTATTTTTATTTTTCCTTTTAATTAAGAGATAGAACTTCTAGCTGAAAAAGCTAGATTTTCTTAAAATTAAACCAAGATAACATTGATATAAGTTTATCTACTATTAATTCTTAAATTTTGAAGAAATTAGATAAAGTTAAATTAACTTAAAAGCAAAGGAAAAATACTTTTAAATGCTTTCTTTGATATTCTAATTTACCTTATTAAACTAGCTATTGTTACTTGAAACAAGAATATAGATCTTTAAATTATTAACAAATGAGCACAACATTTTTTATTAAACCATCTAATTCTATTTTAGATAAATAATTTTTATCCTTTCAAATTTAAAATAACCCAGAAAGTCCTAAACTTAAAATTAATAATTAATCTTAATCCAAATTTTTCTATATAAATCAGATAAACACTAAATGAAAGTTTTAATATAATATTAAAGAATGATTAAACAAAAGTATCTTATAAATAAGATAGAATACATTTGATAAGTAGATTTATATCTTTCTATATTATTTATATAAATGATATTCAATTATTTTTCTTACCTTTTGCTCTTTATCATTTCATGATTTCTTAAATTATTATCATTCTTAACTTTTTATATCTAAATCATAGCTTTTTATTTATTAATCTTACTTTAAGTTATTTTAGATTAAATGTATATATAAAATCCTATAGCAATGTTTAACTTAAACAAGCATGATTAAAATAAAATAAAGATTAATACCTCTTAATAAAAATTATTAATTTATCTGATATAAGGATATAGATAATGGGAAAGCTACTTGACAAAATATAGATGCTTCATAATTTTTAACTTAACTACTATAATTAATATGATAGTAATATCATCGAAGTTATTAATATTCTCAAAAAGTCTATTTATCTCTTGTCTAATTTCAAATTTAAATTTCTTTTCATATATACAGGGATTTTTATCTAAGATATTAAAGAATGAAGTTATTGGTTTTTATATCTATTTTAATATTTTTCGTAGAATTAAAAATATTATAAATAGAATTTACTACTGAGAGACTGTTAATTTAAGGGTATTAAATTATTAAATAGTTATGTTTTTAAATATTTTTAATTAAATCTTCTCTTGAGTCATGTTCTTTAGTTTTGGGATTTTTCTCCTAATTATATTACGTAAAGTTTAAATTGTTAACTTGGAAATTAATTACTAAAGTATTTATAAAGGAATCATAGAATTTCTAAGATAGATCATTATTTTTATTAAATTACTCCAAAATGAAGACAAATAAATCTTATCTATATGAAAGAATTGACTAACCCTGTATATATCTATCAATTATAAATTAATAAAACTAACTTATATTAATAGAAGAATATTAATATGGTAAGTAACTGCTATTAGGTATACTTGCTTAACTAGATTTGCTTATAAATAAAATATTACACCTACCACTATGTAGGCTTGCTATAATAATTTCTTTTTATTAACTAAGATATATTCAAACCTTATTATTAGCATTAAACTATCTAAGGCTACTAAAAATGTTTAACTTTTGGATTTAATCAAGAATGTATAATAATTAAGATCTTAATTTTAATTTGCTTAATCATTTATATAATTTATTCGCAATAAAATAAAAATCTCTACAATCCAATAATCATTCATCAAATTCCAGATTTAAAGAGAGCTTAGTAGATCAGGTCATTATAAAAGAATTCTTCTTTCCACTTTTACCATAAATATAATTATCTTATATGATAACTACTAAAACTTCATTTAAATTGTCTAAATTTTAGCTCTAACTAATAAATTCTAAAACTAAGCAAGTATTTCTTAGAATATTTTTAATTTGAGAAGAAAGTTAAGTATATTATAAGAGTATATTTAAATAAAGAAAAGTAAAACAAAATTAATTTTCTTAAGTAGATTAAATTTAAAACTAATAAATAAAATAAAGGGATTTGATGCCTGTAGTTAAAATAAATCTAATATTAGCATGTAATAATTAAAAACTTATTAATTTTAAATTTACATAGATATTTAGCATTTTAATAATAATTTTTAAGATAGAAGGTAAGGTGAATTAGAATAGAGCAAATAAGAAATTAAATCTAATAATAATAATAATAATATACTTAAAGTTAGTAGAGTTTTGCATTCTCTGGAATTGCAACCAGTTCCTGCGGACAGCTTTTTTAACGTGGGTGTGATCCACGACCTTTTTATTAAGTGGAAGGTTACCACTGTAACCGTTCAAGTGGTCTTGCAAAAAGCTTTTATTTGTAGATCCCTGTTGGAGTTATTCATAGTTTATTGAGTTGTCTCCATGTTCTTTTCTGCTCTTATTCGTTTATTTTCTTTCACTATCAACAGTTTTTTAAAATATGTTGATTTGATTTGCAACATCAACAAAGTTTGTATTATTGTCTTTATTTCGTTCTTTTTTATGATAATTTATTTTCTATATTTTCTAATCTTTTAATGAAACTTGTAGCAATCATTTCTTTTTCTGGATTCAATTCTGTTTTTAATTCTATTGGTATTTTTTCTATTTTCATTTTTGTGTCGTATTTAAAATTTTATTATGATTAAGTTCAGAGTTATTCTTCCGTTATTAATTTGCTACAAATAAGTTATCTTCTAAGTATTAGTAATTCGTTGTTCTAATCTTCTATATTACTCATTAGTTCCCGTATTTTTTCGCCTAAGTTGTAAGTTGTTTCTTCATAATTTGAGATTACTTTTTACATTTGGTCTAATTAAATTTAAAGTTTTTGATTAGTTTCGTTTTTAGGTTAACTTATCTCTATTTATCCTACCATAACTTTACCTTCTGAAGAAGAGCTTGACTCCTCCTATTGTTATTATTTTTTCTAAATTTCTTTTGCCGCTTTTCTCTTTAGGTTTCTAAGTTAATTTTTTGAGAGTCGAAGAGATTAATCCATTTTATTAATTAAATTAAATCTAATTTAACTTATATTAAAGTTAAATAGGATTAATACAATTTAATTATTTAGATATCATATAGGTATTGCTAGCTTATTAATAAAATAATATGAAGAAAGGATAATAAAAGATAATTATAATTATTGTTTGATACATAAAAAGGAATAAAAGAACTTTATTATTTAATTTTGAACATTGATACCAATTTTAAATCTCACAGAACAAAAATAAAATTTAAATGCCCACTAGCTATAAAATGATTTATAATTATCATGGCTATAATTATAAAGCTAGAAATCTAAATAAATTAAATTAAATTAAATTAAAAAAAATAAATAAAATCATTTAGGTTGAAGCAAATAATAATTAAAGATTAAGTAATTATAGGCAAAATATAAAAGGAGAAAGTCTTATCATTCGTTGTTTATTTGTAAAAATTGCTTGATTTAATACACTAAAATAATTAAAGATACATAGAAAAATAGCAATAGATATTAATTAATTTTTATCTTAAAAATATTTAGATAATTTAAATAGATTTTAAGTATAATAGTAACAAAAGTATTTGATTATGCTTATAGATAAAAGATTATAACTTTATATTTTATAGCTTATTAATTGTTTTATAATTATACCTTATTATTAAGTATAAATATTCCTTTGTTTTATCTTATAACTTCTAATATTTTTTAAGATACCAACTAGATGTATAATAATATTAATTTTAAGTTTTCCGTTTTAGGGATTTCCAACCCCGTCAGGAAGACAGCAATTCATGGTCCCTGCTGTTAAATATATAAAAGTTCGGGTCGCCCAGTTTTAGTGAGATTGGGAACTTGGATTTTTCCAGGTTTTCCCTCCTTTAACTTGTCTTGGTTCCATCTTAATCTTGTATATTGAACCATCCGGGTTGCAATACATTCTTTTCATTCTTGCTTCTTCTTTTTTCTTCTTCTGTTGTTCTTTTATCAAATTATTTCTTTATTTCTATTAAAATTTCTAACACTTCCGATAAAAATGTCATACGCTTCCACAGCGGAAACATTTCTTTTTTATTTTGAATTATTTTCCTTGATTTGTTTGCTCTTTCTAGGCTTCGATTTCCATTTGTATAGCTCCAGTTTCGCTTTACTCTTTCTTAAAAAGTTTCAATTTCTCTTCTACTTTTCCGAGTCTGTTATCCAGTTCAGTCTGTTTCTAAAGCTAATTTTAGGATTCGTTAGTCTAACTTTGTGAGATATTCCAAAAGGTGTTAAGATCTCTTTCCTAGGACATAAGTCTTGACTCAATTCCTTCTGCTAGGTCTAGCTTTGCCATCAGCATATCATTGTCCTTCTTCAATCTCTTGACCTCTTCCTGGAGGTTCAGTACCACTTTGATGAGCTACTCCATGCTCATCTGGCCAGAAGGGTTGAACTCTGATACCTCCTGGTGGAGAACAGACTTCATCTGTTTCTTCGGTTTCTCGCTTGAGGTTGGAGTTTCCGTGTGTATATTCTTCAAGGTTGGCTTTCGTTCGTTTTGTTAGATTCCAAGTTGTTAGTTCATTGTTGGTTAAGGTTTTGATAGAGAAGATTGTTAAGATTATTAAGATTTGGTTTCTTGCTTCCTCCCTTCCTTTTTGGCTTAGGAAGAGGTGGTATAGAAGCCTGACTTGAAACCTTCAACCATTTTTTTACCAATTAGATGTATCTTGGTTGAATTAATTACGTTAATGCTGTATATAGATTTATAAAATGATAAAAGAGCTAAAATTTTTAATTTTATTAGTTGAAATAAATTGTTTTTAATGGGAGATTGCTGTGGAAAACAAATTATTACAAGAGAAATTGCTCAAAGCATGTCAAAAGATGAAAAACTGAAGAAAGCTGCTAAACTAACTTAATAAATAATAAAAGGACCTGAAGAAGATCTTGATGATAATGCAATATAATGATTTATTCTTTTAGATGAAGATGATGATGGATATATACTCATTAGCTAACTACACGAATTGGGTAGTTACGTAAGATAAAATTTAATTGATATTGGATATATCTAATCAGCTATGACAGAAAAAAACTTATAATCTTAAATTAATGTTTTTTTCTGTCTATTTGACAGCACTAAAATTGGAAAGCTTTCTTTAGAAGAAATTAGAATCGGATTCAGAAAAGCAAGAGACAGTCATAAAACTTAGACAGAAAATAAAAACACTTGAACATATTTAAAAGTTGCCTATCTAATTTAAATCACATAGTAAACTAAGTAAAAGAATTTGAAACAACCATCGAAAATTTAAAGTTATAGAGAAAATTTAAAAATTAAGAAAATCATTAAATTTATCCATAAAAAATTATTTGTGTTTTCTTTTTTAAAAAATGAAGAAAGAATTCCATTTTAATAAAATAAAATAAAAATTACATATAATAAAAAAATCTATTTGTCAAATATTTTACATTTTATACATACTCTTATAAGATAAATATAAATCTTTTATTATATAAATGTTTATGCTTTTATTTTTTAAATTATAATAAAATGAAAGCTTAGATCATTAAAAATATAAAGAAACTTTAATAAATGAAAAAATGTTGGATTTATTATTTCGGTCTTAATAATATGACTATTTTCGTTAAAATAAAATATTTCTAAATAATAAATTATTTCATTATAAAATTTATTTTAATTAACATTCTTTATTTAAAATTAAAAAGCTAAAAGTTAAATGTAAAGCACATAAAGTTATTTATTAACAATAAAATTAATAATAAACTTAGATATAAAAATAGGCTTTATGAAATAAAACTTAGATTTGTTTTAGTTTATTAATTACTAGCAATTATTTTATTTATGAAAAATAGATTAAGTTATATATCTTTTTTATTATTTTTTTAATTTTTCTACAAATATTTATAGAAAGTTCCAGATAAAATAGCATGAATTTTTATATATGTAAACATAAAGTTAGGTTATTTCAAACTTAATTATAATGGTTTAATTTCCATCAAGATTTGTATATTATTTAGTTAATGAATTTGATAATTATATCATAATTTTTTTTATAATTAACATAACCAAAAGTCCATTTAATCACCTTTTATTAAAGCCTCTAAAATATTTTCCAAGTGAACTAAAAAAATATTTGTTTAAAAGATAAAAACCTAGCATTAATAATTTTTAAATGAATAATTGACTATAGATTATTTTCTTCTCTATCTTTTTAATAATAAGATACTCAAATTTAAAATCTAAGTAAATTGAAGTGTGAGTATAATAGCTAGTGGATAATTAGAAAAAATAATTATTTTGCTTTCATTTAGATATTCTTTTCTATCAATGCTTATATACTGAAAATTTTCTCAATTTTCATTAAAATTGTTCACTTAAAGAAAATTAGACTTAAATATTTCTTCGCTAAAGTAGTTATATCAGTCTTTTATTTTATGATATATTTAATAAATTATTTTAGTTATAAACTATAAATCTTTATATTGCTATGATCATTCTTTCTGCTAGATTTTTAACTAAAGTTTATTAGTTATACATTAAATTTTTCTTTATTAATTAACCATTTTAGTAAATACATATCTAAACTTTTTATAATTAGTTTTAAAAAGTTAAATGAAGGTTATAATATCTATTTCTTTTATTTCTGTGTATTCATTAAAATTAATTTAATATTAAATTTTAATCTAGTAATTAAGAAAGAAAATTGAATATAATAATTAAAAGCTTATACTTATTAATTAATTAAGATTTCTATCTGTTTTTTATTTTATAAATCATCGAATATCATCTTCTCTATAAATTTTTGTTTGCTAAGTCTCTATAAAGCATCAAAATTAACACTAAGTATCATGAAATTCTACGAATTTTCCAACCTTTTTGTTCTTATGCGTACTAAAATTAATAAAATTGAGTTATATTTTTAAAAGTTTTAAATACCTTTAATCTAATTAATTTCCTATTGAACTTATTAAAAACTTAGCTAAGAAAGAATAAGCTAATAATTTAATTATAGTCTAAAAGAATTAATTAATACTTAATCCTATTTATAGCTAGTTTTCTTTATTCTCTTTCTTAAAATTAAATTAAATTTTAATAGCTTTTTATAAAGCTTAAGCATAAATAACCTATCAAATTTCCTTAAATATCTAAATTATTTTTAATATTATGATAAAGCATTTAAAATTGTGAAGAATCAACATACATAAAATAAAAGATAAATATCTAGAAAAATTAACTTTAGGAAATAGAAACAAATATCTAATTATGAAAATTTACAGTTCAATACACAGTGTGTATAAAGTTTAAAAATTGAAACTAATTACCAACATTTGAAAGAATAAATTAAGAAATGTTTGCTTATTTTTAAAAACTAAGCAAGATATTTCATATCTGATTACCTTAATTTATTTACTTTTTTCTTAAAGCTAAAATACTTCCATTCCTAATTTATTAATTTAATTTACATCTCACTTATATTTAATAAACCTAAAGAGTTCCTTTACTATAAAGCTTTAATTTTAATTATACTTTTTTATTAATTAACAAATCAAGATAAATTTTAAAAATAAACATACTAGAAATTTAATTTTTTCGCTTAATCTCTAAAATATTTTAATTATATTTAAAAAGATAAATAAAAAATAGTATTTTCAACTTTGTTGAGTGAAGGAAAGATCTTTTGCTGTTAAGTTTGTATATTTAGGACCAAAAATAAATTAATTTTGCATAACTCTTGGTACCATATTAAATAGAATTATAATTTGAACCTTTTTAACTTATTATTTCTCCTATGCTTTGAAACTAAATTATTTTTAGCATAATTAGTCTATTTTACTTAGTAGATTATTAACATTTTATCCTTTAAAGATTATATATCATTTCTATTATGTCTTTGAAAGCTTAAAAGGAAATATGATTAAATATATCAACTAACTATTAAATGCTGTATCTCCTTAACTTTGAAACTATAAAATCTAATTAAAAAGTATTTTGTTATGTTCCTTAATCTAAAGAAAGTTAGCAAATTTCATATGAATCTTGCTTCTGCAATTATTAAAAGATAATAGCATACTCTTAATATTTTTCAAAATTAAGAGTATCTTTAGATTTAATCTTCAGATATTATTATATGAATAACGTCACCTCACAGTTGGAAAATTTTATAATCTCTTTATTAGAAGCTGCTTTAATTTTTTGAGTGTCAAGTAAGCAGCAAAACTCTCTTCATTATAAAGATTAAATGATCTATCTTTATAACTTTCGTAGGTTATCTTTTTAAGAAGCATTATAAGGATTCTTTCAGGACAACTTAAATGACTATCAATTTCCTGACCAAAAACAAAGGAAGAAAATTTGCACACCGGCAAACTAAAGAGAAGAAAAGCAATATCAGGTCCATTAAAAAAATAATTTAGATTTGTAATGATGGAAATCTAATAAAGGATGATAAAAGTCTGTTATACCTTATTTCTCTTTAATAAAATACATAACCTTAAAAAAAAGAAAAAATAATAAGCAGATATTAATTTTATATATACAATTTAAAGAAAAATAATCAGAAATAGTTTCAGGAAAATAAAAATAAAATACGCTAAATATCTAATAAAGAATGTTAAAAATATGACTATAATTTTAGCTTTAAATACTCTTGCCCTTAAATTATTATAAAAAAATACCAATGATGTTAATTATCCTCATTTTCGTTTTTATCTATGCGCAATCTATAAACCTATGCAAGGATGCAACTGTCACAGCATCTTCGGAAAGTTGAAAAGATTAAATTCATCGGTCTTCTTCCTTAATAACTGATGGATATTAAATTGAAGATGATCCTAAATGTTGATAATCAGACTTAAGCGATAAGACTCCAGTAGTTATAATTGATATTGGAAAGCAATAAATAATAAGTTCTTTCTCTATTTAATCTACAGGAGATGCTAATGAAGTGAATGGGTTTTAACAAATAGAAATTTATGTGAAAAAGGAAAATAACTAAAACTTTTTATTAACCGAAAAATGTAAGGATATAAATGAGCCTGGAATATATAATTGTGATTAAAAACTTTAAGGATAATTCCTTATAATTTATCGAAGTCTATCAAAAAGTACTCCTCTCACAATATGTGAAGTGATGGCTTTTTCAGAAATCAATCTGGCAGAAAACAAAAATTTCGTAATGTGGCCACAAAAGGCTGGAGGATACTCATCAGATTTAACTATAAAATATTCTTTGCTTAGAAATGCAAATATTCAGGTAAAGAAAACTCTTTCAACTTTCAATTAAGCAACAGTGTAAATAAATTTGGAAAGTAACTACATTGTAGGATCAGTAGTGATTTTTGTAAATTTGTTTACCACTTATTAAACTATGAAAAATGTAAGAGTATATGTGGGAGAAAACATATAGTATTCTTTGAATGAGCAATGCTATGGAATTTGGGATATGACCTAACGTCATCAATCAGTTATTCAGTGTAATCTGATTGGATAATACGTAACAATAGAAAATACAGATGACTCCAAAAATATAAATGTTGAGTTTGTTCAAATTGGAGTGTTGAGCGGAGAAACAAGTTAGGTAGATTTAATGTGAGATATAGCAATAAGCGCAGTGGGAAATTAAGCATCGAGCACTTATATACTTGAGCAAGGAGTATAAAATATTAATGGAAAATAAGTATCTGATATGGAATAATAAGAAGTAAGTAAATCTGTTTCTATTTCAAGGACAAGTGGATTTTCTTTTTTAGGATTTTCTTCATCTACTACAACAACTAGAACAACAACAAATACTTAAACAAAAGCTAAAACAGTATCCATTTTATAATAAGTAATAAATTCTTAGAAATAGAGTTGTGAAATAACTTGTAAAAATTCTAAGGAAAATCCTATTACAACTATTTATTAGTTTATAGCTAAAACTAGCAAATACAAAATAAAAACTTGCTATTTTGCGTGTCTTAATGGATTATAAACTCCCAAATGTCTTCCTTCTCAATGTTTGGACTAATAATGTCAATTTTGCAAAGAATAAAACACAAAATGTCAAGATATCACTTTGAAAAATGGAGATGCATGGAAAGATTCTGATGGATATGGATGTGATTTTTATGAAAAAGACGCTTAAAATAGATGCGTGATTTATGGTAATTCCGATGCCAAAAAGAAATGTTGCGCCTGTGGAGGCGGTTTTTTAGTAGCTACAGCAAATAAAAAGAAAGTAGAAATAGAAAATATTCCAGTGCTGATTAGATATAAAGAAACAGATTAGTATCTTCAGATTATATAAAATAAATTGCAAGTGGCATATATAAATGATATAAAATAGGATTTATTATGGATATTAGAATTCGATTCGCAGTATGGAATATGTATAAAGCATAAGGAAACAAGTAAATATATAAATTTCGATAATTAAAACAATATAATAATAGATGACATGTGCACATTAATTCAACCAATTGAAAATAATGGAGATTATTTACTTAGAGTGCCTGACAAGGGTTTATTCTTACAATAATAAGATTAGAAAGTAGTAGCCTCTGAAATTCCAAATGAATGGATTGTAGAACAATATGAGTGATGAAGTCGTTAAAATATTAACTTTTATACTTAATTTAGAATATCACATAATATCTTCATTATTATTATTTTTCCTCAATTTAAAAGAATTTGATTAATTTTTTCCTTATATCACTTTATCAAAATAATAATCTTTGATATTTTATAAAAATAAAGATTTTGAAAACTTTCTCAAAATATAAAAAGTCCACATGACATTTCTATTTTTTACCTTAGGATCAAAAACATTTCTATCTAAAAATATAAATTTAATCTTTCAAACTTTGATTTAAAAAGGGCTATAGAAAAGTAAAAGCATAATTATAATAAATTGCTTCTATATTAAATTAAAAAATCGAACAACAATCGCCTAAATTCTCCCTTATATTACTCTTTCATCTTCTCTACTTAAAATTTAATTTATTCAGTTGCAAAGATACTTTCAATTAAAATTTTTATCAAGAATTTCTTTATATATGTCTATTAATATAGATAGGTATCTTAAAGAATTTAATTAGCTCTTTATCTTTCTAACAATTTCTTAAATCAGTCAATCATTAAAAAGTACTCAATTTATTACATGTAGAATTTTCTTACTTAACTCCAATTTTTTATAATTTCCCATCTTTCTCAAAGAAAAACACTAGACTTATGTAATTAAAACTAAAATATTTGTATAACTTATGCTGATACTTTAAAGATTTTATAATAAATTTCTAAAGTTGGATAATCTATAACTCTTTACTAATAAAAGTCATAAAACTTATACAAAGCTATCTCGCTGTAACTATTTATTTAAAATTATTTCCTTATCTAAATAAACGTCCATAATTAAGTACCACTTTCCTTTATAATAACTATTAATATATTAAATTTTATAAGATATTTAAACTTTTTAAAGTACTAAATAATTCTAGTTTTATATGCTTAATTTTCAATCAAATATTTCAAATACGTTCCTTATACTCTACCTTCATTATTATTATTTTACTATACCTTTTTATTAATAATACTCTAGGTTTATTTTAAATTAGCTAAAATCATAAAATTTTAATATAAGTTTATTGTTAAAAAGTAAAATGAAATTTTCATTAATAACAAAGAGAATTCTGAGAAATTAAGATAGTTTAATATACACTTATTTATTTAATTTAAATAACTAGTTTCATTAAAATAAGCATTCAACTGAAATAGAAAATTGCTTATGTTCATGATGTATAAACTTGTTAAATGCTAAGGTAAATATATTAAGTTAATTATCTTTAATTGAAAAGAGAAGCATATAATTAATTATGCTTATAATTCTAATATCAAATAAAACTTATTATAAAGATATCATTGTAGAAGCTTCAGAGAACTAAGTAGATGTTTATAAAGGTATATGAAATAATGAATTAAGACAAAATACTAGGATAATAGATTATGCTTAATTTCTAGGAAATTTAAATCCTAATAACATAATATTTGATATAAAAATTTATATTTTAAGATATCAGGTTATCTAAATAGAAAGATATATGCAATGTATCTGCTTTCCTTTAAAGCTTATTAAAGTTCTATTTAATATTAGTTTATTATATCTACCACTAAGATAATAACTTCATAAATACATAAATATGATTTTAAACATATTATTATACAGACATATATCACCAAAATTTATAATAGACATACTTGAGCAAGCATTATTCTATCATTACTTAGATAACCTAATAATAATAGTTAATTAGAGGGAGTGAGATTGCAATCTAAGGAGTAAATTTAAAATAATAAGCAAGGAAGAAAAAGGGAATGTAGGCTAAATATTAAAGCAGAAGAATTGTTAACTTTATATATTCTTAATCAAGTTTCATATTTATTATATCCTTTTTTTATAAAAATGCTTAAGGGATCCTCAGACGAAAATTAATAGTTTAATGAAAAGGCATCTTAAAAACCTCAAATTTTAATAAACAATTAAGATGCGAAGGAAATATAAAGATCTAATACTTTGAACCAGAAAATCTTAAATTAATTCAGCTTTAATTAATTGACTGTTCCGGAAAAACAAGTCGAAGTAAATTAAAAAAATGTGTTGCAAATTGCTACTCCCAAAAGAAAGGAAATTAATAAGCAGTAGCAGAACTTTAATTACTTGAGCCCTTATAGATAATATCAGAAAAAAAACTAAGAGTAAGAAATAAAGAAAAAATAAGAATAAAGACATCCAGTGAATGTTATTTAGGCAAGTTGTCAGCGCTGAAAAAATTTAAAAGAAGAAAAACATGAATCCAAAGCAAACTAGACAACTTAGATTTATAAATAGAATTTTAACTTGATTTTTAAATCAAATCATAAAAGAAAAGAAGCATCATTAGATTTAAGTAACATCATTGGCAATAAAGAGGTAATTAAGAGCGCATTACCTAACTTTAGTTACAAGCTTTTCTTGAATGAATATACTTTTGTGACTGTATTCTTTATAATTTTTGCAGTTATAACTTATTATAGAAGACTCTATAAATAGAAAAATGAATAACACTTTAATTAATAATATTTTTTACTATTTATCTGTTTAAAATTGTTAAAATTTGCAAGCTGCAAAGCATTTTCCAAATGCAATATTCTAGTTTTTCTAATTAAAGAACATTTAATTTTTATAAGCAAACAGTTCTTAAATAATCGTGAAGGTATAATACATAATCAATTACATGCAGTTTTTAAGAAAAGGAAGACAATATTTGGTTAAAAATTTTTTCACTACTAAAGAATAACATCTTAAATGAAGTGAATTTTATAAATAATAGAGAAAAAAGCATATATATTGATCTCATAAAAACTGAATGATGATTTATTTTCTTTTATATGAAAATATAAAGGGTATAAAAATGTTTTCTAATATCTATATATGAAAAGTTTAGTTTAAATATAATATAATATAATAGCTATTCTAAATTTATCCACATAAATGTAAATGATTATCACTATATTTTTTATTTTTAGTATGCATATTTGATGAAAATTCCTAAGTAAATTTTTCAAATTTAATAGATAATGGTATAAATTATATATCAAAAAAGCAGTTAGAATATGAAAATATATTGAATCCCAAAAATTTAACTTCAAAATAATTTCCTAGAACATAGATTTCTATCTTCTGATTTATGTAAAAGAATTAGTTAAATTTAAGCTTTTAATTATGAATTTAATTTCAAGGCTATTCTTAATTTTTTTTATTAATTTTTTATTTTTCTTTTTGAATTTTCTTCAAACTTTTAATAAAATTTTTAACTAAAATTAGAGAATTTAAACAAAATAAAATTCATTAAGGTATACTATTAATTTTAAAAAATTTTAATATAAAATATTTTCATTGTTGGCAAAATTTTAATTTTGGGCCAAAATTAAATTAAGAAAGAGTTAGAGAAATTAAAAATAGAAAATTATTTCTAAGTAATTTTATTGAATTAATGCATAACAGATATTTAGATTCCAAATTCATACCTAGTAAGAGATATGATCATTTTAATTTTGACTTGATTTTATCTAATCTCTTTATTAATAGGAGTTTTAAAATTCTTATATTAGTTAACTTAATTTATTTTATCCAGAACTGATCTAAATTTTAAAAACTAGCAAATTTTTAGCATTTAGCATTTTAATACTTAGCAAAAATATAAAGGAAAAATATATTATTTTTAATTTAAACATTTATACATTTATTTAATTTTAAATAAATCCTACAAGCTTCTATTTTAATGTAAGTAGAATAACTAGAGAGATGATTTAATAAGCAGTTTAAAATATTTATCAATATTGTTGAAAATATCAATAATTATTATATTTATTTTAACTAGAACTTTACCTTTCATCGAATTTTTCTATTTTCTATCTTTATGAAAAAGGAAAAAAAATTGCAAAAACAACGGAATAAAAATTGAGCAAAAGTTGCAAAATAAAAGAAGCTTTCTAAATAGATAAAAAGATATTATAATTACAATTAATTTTAAATTATATCTAACTGTAATAACTTAAATTTACTAAGAAGAATTTTAATAAACTTTATAGTTGCTTATATTCATATGTCTTTAATTATAATAGATCAATTAAATAATTATAAGTTATAATATGAGTAAGCTAAAGTTTATTTTATAATTTATTAATATGAAACTTAATAGAAAATATTATTTAAAGGCTGTAAATCTTAAATACGTAAAGCTAGAAATCATCTAAAAGAATCAGACAATAAAGAAACTAATAAAAGGAATTAGACTAGAAATCTATCATGATAGTTTAGTTAATTTTAATTTGAACTCTGCTTAATAATTTTATTTAGCATATTATCCAATAAGATTTAGAAATGCTAACCTTTGAAGTTTTAAAATTATATCGTAATAACTAAAGATGCTTTAATCTACCAATACTTTAATTTAAAGAGTATCACTTTAGCAAAACATTTATATATTTATATTTTTTTAATCTAAAATTTTCATAATCATATTTATATATTTTAAGCTTTTTGCTCTATTTAAGATCTTAAGTGTATATAGTTATATATCTTAATTAAATTAAAAAAATATACAATTTACTAATTCAAATTTTATCAAGTAATTATCTTTATACTCGTTATAAAAAATTCTAAATCTATTTAAGAAGGATTAAAAATGTAAGATTGGATAAAAATAATTAGATTTTTAATAGCTCTTTTATAAGATAATATAGTTCATACCCTCTTCTAAATAATTTACTTTATAATAATTAAGATTTAATTTAAAAGAAATTTAAATAGCTTACATTTAAATTTAATAGCAGAATCATATAATAAAACTAAATAAAAAATACATATTTAATCAAATAAAAATAATAAGCTATATGCTAGGAATCTTTCAATTTACTTAAATTTAATAATAAATGAATGATTTATACTAAGTTCAAATTTTTTTAATTTAAGCAGCTTATAAGCACTAATTTATGAAGTTAAGCTTTAAATATTCCTGAAAAGTCTCCAAAGCAAAACTAAGAATAGTAGCTAGTAGAAAGAATATTAAAAAAAATTGATAAATAAACTTTAATCTTAAAGAAAGAAGAATTGAAAAGCTGAGATATTTAGCAAAACTGCAATAATACAAATTAAAAATGAAAAAATGATAAAGTAAGTTATTTAAGAAGATACATTGAATCTTATAGAGAAATTAATAGTAATTATAACTTTAATTTCATTTGATATATAATAAAAAATTAAATACATAGCTTAGATATTATAGATAGTTTTTAATTATTTTAAAATATGAAGAGTTGATTATCATTAATATATTTATTACTATTGAAGCACATACGTTTATATTATGAATATATAAAGATGTTTTATATAAATTCTTAGCTAACATATGAAGAATGTAACTTAAACTAATTTTTCTAGATAATTAGGTGCATAACTTAGTTTATTTTCTACAATGTGATATCAAAAGTTCTGTTTTTTATTTAATTTAAAAAACTTAATGATATTTACTTTTATGTAGTTAGTTTGCATATATAAGTATAAATCAATTGTAAAAAGGGAAAATATAAATTATATAAATCCATGTAATAGGATTATATTATATTTGATATAACTATTAAATATAAATTTATAGTGATCAGGCAGGAGCTATTAAATGCTAAATACGAAATTGATAAAATTAAATATAGGACATTTATGACTCAAATATCAAAATATTTAAAATAATTCTTTTTATATCTTTCATAGTTAGTATCTTTTTCCATTAGCATAGAATGATCTCCTTATTTGTAAAACTACAGAGGATGGGTTATTTTGAACTTAAGTTCTTATATGCGGTTTAACATTTATCCTAAAATTTCTATAAAATAATTTTACTGTTTATTGAAGAGAGCCCTTATTTTGGACTGAATTCCATTAATTTCGGAGGTAAAAATTATCCAAAATTTTGTTCTTTTCATTCTTACAATCTTTAAGCAGAACTATCAAAGACAACATTTGGATAATTTAATTTCATTTCTTCCACTGGATCTCTGCGACTTGACGCGCTCCTAATATTTTCTTTTTAATTAGCCATTAATTTTCTATGAGCTGAATGTCTTTGCTTGACTTAATAAAATTGCTGCTATTATTATTACTAATTAATTTTTGATGGAATTTTATTAGTTTAAAGCTGCTGAAATTACATCGCATGGTTTTAATTGGAAATGGTTTGATGATTATCGAATAATTTATCTTTTAAAGATGGAAGATATAATGACTTAGGACTGTTTATCTTGGTTAATATTCTACAATTATAAAATTTACTTATTAACATTTTATTTGTCGTTTAGATTCAGTAATAAAGAAGATCCTTGACCAATTGGTTAGAATGTTTTAGAGTGCTAAGATTAAGATTGCTATAGTTAATATAAGCTTCGCTGTTGTGGCTGCATATGCTACTAGTATTAGTTTTAATATTACTACACTTGCTAGTAATTAACTCTTCCTCAATTTTGACTTTAACTTGTAGATTAATATCTTGCATTTTAATTATGAAATTGGGGAAAAGGAGCTTCTTCAAATTGTAAATTTCCCTTTCTTTGAGACTAGAGCATAGCTTAAATGCTTTAGGAAGTGACATGCTATAAAGATTGCATACTTTAAGATAAATATGGAGATTATAATCGAACGCTAGGCTGATTTAAGGCAATTTGCTATTGATTAAGCATATATTAATAATGCTACTAAAGGGAGGAAGTTCCTGACTGAAACGTAGAATTATTCTACTGAATTTATTTTTGGGAATTTAAAGGCTTTTTAGTTGAATAATATCCTTATGCTAGATTCTTGTTCTGAATTTGCTAAGAAGGAATAACTTGATCCTAAGCTTTATAGTCATTTCTGCCCTAAGAAAAAACTGCATTACCTTAAATAATTTAACTTTAAGGCAAGTCTAAATTTGAATTTATCTAAGGCTATAAGTTTAAACTAGTTTATCTTTAAATTTCATCTTAAATAGTACTCGTAGCTTCTCTGCAAGTCAAAGTTACTTTGCTATTAAAATCACTTAAATATGTATTTTAATTAGATTCCAATAAATCAATGAATTAAGTATCTTATAGATCTTATTTAACTTCCCTGCTTAAATTTTGACTATTTCACGACTAATATTAAGGACTTTATTCATTAATTTGTTCAGTTAGTAATTTATTTTCAACTTTGAACTCTTCTAAATTCTCTAATATTTCTTTACTTTTATTAGATGCTTGCTAAATTTTTAATTCTTCCTACGATTCCCTAAGACTTTTATTATCTAAATTTGATCTTTGCTTACTTTATACATTTTGTCTATTTTAGATAGGATTCTACTTTTGAACTTAGGAATTTTAGTTTTGCTTTTAGTTTATGTTTTGCTTTTGTTTACTATCTCTTGTTATTTAATCAATTTTAACAGGCTCTTCTTTTTTAACTCTATTTATTTTAGCTCCAGTTCATTCTTCCCATTAATCTTTAGCTGTTTTTATAAATTCTTGATATTTTTCCTCGTTATCATTTGGATAAATTCTTTCATATCCTCCTAATAATTTATCTTCATAAATTTTCCTTTTCTATTGATATTAAAGACACTCTTAAGCTCTTTCCTCTTTGCTAGTTTTTTTGGTTTTACCTGTTAATACTCTCTATTAGAGTTCTAATCGCTTTTTTGTCGCCAGCTTCTTCCTTTAGGCTAGTGTTATTTTCATTAACTTTAAAGTATCCGCAATAACTCTTCTTTTAATGCCCTAATCTAGTGGAGTATCAGTTGTAAAGGATGGAGAATGATTAACTTCAAGCAAGTAAGGCCGAAGTTTATGGTCTAGTAGAATATCGAAGCCAAGAATTTCGAAGCACATTGAATTTGTAATATCATCTGATTGACATGATCTGTAAATATGCGCTAAGTTAGGCTAAACTACACTCAATGTTTTAATGCATATGTCACTTATTTTAGCTCACAATTAGTCAATATCATGTCCATCTTCTTCAAGTCTTCTGAAACAGGCAGCTAAAGATCGCTTATGCCCTATATCATCTAACTCTTCATCTTCATTAAAAATGAAATTTTCATTATTTTTATTTATTGCATAATTAGTTAAGTGCATGCAAAGATCCCCTAAATTTCCTTAAACAGGAGTCTGATATTCCTCTGTTGCTAATCTACATAGTCCGTCTTCATGGATAAACATTCAGAGCGGGTCACAGCCAGCCACTAGCACATATATCCTGAGATCAAATTTTAAGCCATCAATTAAATAAGGCTTATCTACATATCTTTAGGCTACAAAATGTTCATTTTAGGGAATTTCTTCCAGTTTTCTAGTTAAAAATATCCCTTTTCCTTAGCAACTTGCTTCAGGCTTCAATATATAAGTTCTTCCCTTTTTTTTGCTAAATTAATTTTTGAACTCAGTATATTCAGCTGGCAGCAATCATGTTTAAGGGAAAAACTTAAATTCTTTAGGGTAGATTCTTTAAAGTCTCATAAGATTTTTAGCTAAGTGATTTTTTCTTGCAATACTATACATTCCAGGAAAATGATTTATCTTCTAATAGTTCTTCATTTTTGCCAATCGTTCAGGCTAAACTCCTCCATCACATCATAATAAATCTCAATCTACTTCGTCGGGTTCTTCCTCTGATATTTTTCATTGAAAAACATTTTCACCAACCCACCTAACAACTTCATACTTTGACTAAGATGCATTAAGAATTATTTTCTTAGGCTTTTTTCTAGATTTTGCCTAAGTATTTTTACAAGATTTTTACAAATTTCCAATTTTCTCTTAATTCAAGTTTGAATCTTCAGCTTCAGGTATTAAATTTTCTTCATCAGACAAGTCTTAAATGCTCTTAAATCTATTTTCCATTTTACTTTTTCAATTGAAAAACTAGTTTTGAAATAGTAAACTAAATTTATTTCTTAGCGAAGGGTTTTTAACTAAATATCTTGATAAAAGAATAATTGTTTAGTATTTAGAGATATTAAAGAGAGTTGGCTGCTTTAATATTTTAACTAAGTATTGTAACTTTATTTTGCTTCAATTCGAATATTTCATTTTAAGTATTTTACCTTTAAATCCACCTAGGAAATTAAGACTTATGCTTAATCAATCAATTTTTTAAACCTTATTATTTAATATATCTTAAGTTTCATACTAGTAAAGCTAAGAAGGATTAAAAGGTGACAAGATATCTAGTAATTTGTAGAAATTTAGATAAGATACTTAATAATGCTAAAAAGAGAGATTAAGTTAATTAAGCAACGGCATTTAAAATGATTTAGTCTAAATTTATTATATCTGAATTATAGCAAAGTAAATATTAGATTTTCCTTACTTGTTAATAAATAAAGATAATAAAGAAAATAATGAAGCATAACTAGTTATTTTAAATTATATTATCGAATTTCATTTTAGCTATATTCAGAATATTTTATAGGCTTATATAAAGCAAATGCACCTTATTGAAAGCACTCTTAGATTTTCTAAACTTTATTTTACTTTTTATTTAATAAGGCCAAAAAATAAAATTTTAGTTAGTTAAGTTGATATATTTTTTAAAATAACCATTAATAAAAGTAAGGATATAAAGTGTTAATTAGTTGAAACATTTAATTTCCTTATGATACTAGATAGAATTTCATTAATATCAAAGTTAAAATATACACATCATTATACTTTCAATTATTTCGTTATTTTTGCAAATCATTTCTATAAATCTTAACCTTCAATATGATATGAGTATGCTATTTAATAGAAATATAAAACTAGCAAGGGAATTAGTTATGCAAGACAATTAAGTTTTAAGAATTATTATAATTTAAACTTATTTTATCTGCAGAGATATGCATTAGTTCAGTTTATATTTGCTTAGCTATAATATTATAAAGCTAAATTAAGAAAGATAATAAAAATTTTAAATTTTTCATTTGTTCAAACGGTAAAACAGGATGTAAGCAGATGAGGAATTGAGCATGTTTATATCAACTATTTCTTAAAACTATTAATCGTCAAACTCGTACCATTTATTTTTAGTCTAATGAAAAACTTAAACAGTGTAATGACCATTGTTTAAGGATCCAAAATGGTTTATGACTCCATAAAGATTATAAGTAACTTATCTATTTCCTAGGATGTAATTAGTTAAATCTAACTAATGAGGAAATTAGACAAGGGTTTCTATCTTTTATAAATGGTTTTCCAAATTAGTAAACCTATTTAGAGAAATTATTAGTATTTAAGGGAAATAACTAATTTAAACACTCTTTTAGGTTTCTGTTTAATTTCTGCAATTGTTGCACTCCAAGCGAACTCTCTCAACTTAAAAATGTTCTTCAAAGCAGTCTTCAAGATAAACGCTTTAATCTTATATTCAATTTTCTAATCTCTTTCAACTTTCATGTTTATCGCATCAATTTAAAGGATCCAAAGTAATTTAAGAATTGTTCTGAGTATTATTTTTTCACTCTAAAACTAGTTCCAGAGGTTTATTAGCTTTATTTAATTTTCGCATGCATTCTTCAATAGTAATTTAAGAATTCTTTGGTGGAAATTCGCAGCCTAAGCAGTTAAGCTAACTGCAAAAATCACAATTAATTTATTAATTCTGATTTTGACTATTTTGTTGCTCAAGCTTATTTTGAATTCTCAAATCATATTCTATTTAATCAGAATTACTTTTCACTCTTATTCACTCGTACTATTTTTTCAAATTTTGGAAATTTCCTTATTAATAATTTTCATCTGCTATAGAATTTTTTCAGCATCTGTAAAAATAGATAAAGATAGATACTGCGATACTTTAACAAGTCACATTATTTTTGAATCAGAAAAATCTAGGAAATGAACATTATATGGCCTAAGTTCCTGCTTACTATATTATATTCTTAACTTTGACCATTTAGTAACTAGAAGGATTATAGTTATCATCAACTTAATAAGCAAATAACATTCCATTTGTTCTAATAGCTTTCTTAAGGAACTGATCATCACAATTATACCAATTTCCTTAATTATTTATGTATATTGTTTCTATTTTATTATTTTCAGTTAAGTGTAAGGTTTCCTTAATCGCGATTTTTAAATTTTCTATCTTTTTATTTCCTTATAAAATAAAAGACATTTATTAGGGATAGTCATTCAGATTTTAACTAACGAAGTAAATGGAGATCTTTTGCTGTCTGGGAATTGCAATAGGTAAAGTACATATTGTAAAAGTTTCGAATTAGGACTAAACGTTCTAGCACTATAAGCATGTGATTAATGATCTAGTTTGTCAATGAATGATCTCAGCTATTTTAGTTTAATGTTGATTGTAATATTAATTTCAGGATTCTTATGCTTATTATTGATCTTAGTTTAGTTATGAATTTTATGTAGCTATCACATTAATTTAATTTAAAAAATCTAAATCTTCGTGAAATGCTTGAAGTAAAGTTATCAAGCATTCCATTGCATCATGCTGAATTGGACGACTGAAATTAGGGTAAGCTTGGATGAAATGTTGATAAAAAGATCTAGGAGGATAAATTCTTTCGTTCTCAATGTAAAGATTCTTTAAAACCTCAATATATTAATTACATAATTTTCTTCTTCTATTTACGTTTATTTATTATCTTAAATCATTAAAGTACTACCCTTACAAAAAATAATTAGTCAATTCTGATGTAAAAGACAAGCATTGAATTACTGAATTGAAATAGCACGTATTACCTAAATTAGTTAAACCTACAAGTCCATTGCTTCTATAAGGATTTCCAACAATTGGAAGTTCAATATGTATTTCAAGTATTTTCTATTCTTCATCATGTTTTCTTGGGAAACAACAGCATATCTTTTAGCAGAAACTCTTTTTAGAAGTTACTTAACTATTTTAAGATGTCTTACAATACTATTTATGGCTAAGGTCATTCTATTTACACTTCTGACTACAATAATTTATTTTATTACATACTTAGCATGGTCAAATTTCCTTAATTTCATTTTTGCAAGCAAAGCATTGCTCTTGATTATTCAAATCTAATAAAAAATATTCCTAATCAATTTTAAAATCAGCTAGTAAAATATCATCACTATTTATACTTACTAAGTCAATAGCTTTATTTGCTTCTATGCTCTTCAGGTTTTTTTAAAATTTTATCTGAATTTATTATTTTTGCTAGACTAGTTTTGAAAGGTCATCAAAAGTGGCCTTTGCTTGTTGAATAAAAGCATCTAACTCAATTTAAGGTTTAAATATTCATAAGTTAATTTCGTCTAATCCTATGCTGCTTATATTTTATAAGCCTACTTTTTACTCTATTATTTATAATTTTAGCTCTTTAATTTATAGATACTGACTTATAATCATTTAATGTGAAATGCTCTCAATATTTTGCTATTTGTACCTTGCTAAGTTGTCCTTTGCCAATATTATTACTTAAACTTGTTTAAAATTAAAATCAAGAACCACTTATCCGTTTTCTAATTTGATTCCTAGTCTTTTGATTGGAAAATCACATTTAAATCGTTTTTCCAGAAGCTTAAACTCTTTTTGAGGGAGTATAACATACTTAACATTTTACTATTATGGACTTTTTAACTAAACTTGTCTAAAATCATTCTCTGGATTGAAATTTAGTTGTAATAATTCCAATTCATTCCCAATAAGGTCACAATTTTTAATAGGCCCTGGATAACCACATACTGAGATAGAGTTCGATTAATATAAAAGTGGAAATTCTTCGACTGAGAATTTCATAGAATTTTACTAGGGATTTTAGGGTTCTTAGAGTTAACCTTTTTAAATAATATGATTTTCATACCTTATAAATAAGAAGTTTTTTCAATCCTTGTACCATCTCTTACTTACTATGTAATAAATTCCGTTTTCATCAAATTTTATATTCTCTTTAACTTTCTTCTTTATAAGCTCACCTTCTTTATATGCTTCCTCACTTATATTTTACAAAATAACTTTTTAGCATTTATCTTAAATAGATGATATTTCTTTCTTTTCTTCCTCATTTATAACTTTCTAACCTAAATCATTACATAGTTCTATTACTTGCTAATACTTTCCCAAATTAAACAAGATATTAATTTTCTACTTGGGAAAGCTTTATTATATCTCAGGAGGGGATTGATAACCCTAATCTCTTATAAGTTCCTAGATTTTAAAAGAATCTTTTTCAGCTAATAAGAACTTTTTTAGCTTTATATAGCATCTTGCTCTTTAATAAAGCTTATAGATGTTTTAAGGAGTTTTCTCAAGCACTTTGTTATATTATTCTATTGATAAAAGAAAATCCTCTCGAGGACTTTAGCTTCGTTCTGTATTTGAAGAACTTTTCATTTATTAAGTTTTTAAGCTTATTTTGATTAAATTTTAATAGCCTTTAATTTTAATGATTTACTATTAATTATTCAGCTTTTATTTTACTTGGATAAGTTACTATGTTGCATCTCACTTATTTCTTATACTTTACTTTAAATTTTAGAGTTTACTAAAGAAATTATAAACTGCATCTATTAGCTTGAGTTTACATCAAATTTAAGATAATTTATAAAAATATTCTCTTTATAATTCCAATTAAGGCTTGAAAAACTTAAATCCATAAAACCTACTTTGTATTATAAATCCTCTAAGGAAGTTCTTTCGTAATTGTTCTAAGCAATCTACTAAATAAACAAATTTATCTATTACATTTTTCTCACCTTAATCAAAATTAAAATTTTCCTTTATATTCTTGTTGCTAAGCTTTTAAATTTATAATGATATATATTTATGATGTAAATAAACATAGATAGAGGTAAATAAATAATATAATAATTTAATTTTTATGCATAGTTGTAGGATTATTATATTCTATTTTTTTATTAGTTTCTTAATCATATATTTTCTTTTAAAATTTATTCATAAGCTTTATTTTTGTCTATTTTATTAAGAGTTTAAACAGGTCAGATTAGCTATTTTTTTCTTTATTTCATGTAATTCTAATTTGTTTTCTTTTATAGATACATCTTGTTACTATTTTCAAAGCTAATAAATATAACTAAATTAGATATAAAATGGTTTCTAATAAATTGTAGTATAAATATATTCTATTTAGATGCTGTTAAAATAATTTCTTTTATAAATTTAACCTGCTGATTTTTAAGAAAATTAGAGTCTTATGGATATGAATTGAAGCTGTCTTTTATTAAGATTCTATTTGCTTACTTTATTATAATAGAGAATATCCAAATAATAGCAAACTGACTTAAAATTTAGAACTACTTCAAATAGATTTTTTAGAATTCTACTATTCTTTTTGCGAGAACTTATTCCTTACATAAGACACTTCAATTTATAAAGCTTCCTGTATAGTAAACTTTATATTTAATACAGTGACATATGCTAAAATAAGGTTTATCTAATTTTAAGACTGGTATATTTCTAAAATAATAGCTTTAATTTTAAAATTTCAATTATGAATCTAATATTAAGTTTATAGTCATTCGAGAGAAATATAAAATGTAACTAGAAAATAAAAATAAATCTTTAGATTCAATCATTAGTTTTATATTTCCTTCTATAACCTATTTTCATATTAGCTTCAATTAATAAATCAAAGTTAGTTCTTCTTAATGTAAAACTAACTACCAAATTTATCTTTAATTTATAAAATAAATAAACTCAATCAAATGTTTTTAATTTAAACTAGTTTCTTCATAAATCTAAATCTCTATTTCAACGAGAAATTATTGATAAATCCCCAAATAAATAAATCTCAATAAATTTATGTAAAATAATTAGTTGTAAAGCCTTATCTCTTTTTCTTATTAATTATAATTAAAAAATTAAAGAATCAAAAGGTTTTTAAATGATATTATAGTTATTTTAGATAATTTATATTAGAATAATTTCAACTAAGCTTTTAGGAGTCTCAATCATTTCTTTTAATGTAATTATTAATTTAAAATGAGAATAAATTAAAGAATATTTTTTGCAATTATTTCTTATATTTTTTGATGATTTGTTATTGAAAAAATGGATAAAAATAATACATTTAAAAAATGATAATTTCATTCTTTTGTTTTGAAAATAATTTTTAAGATATTAGAAAAGTTTAGTTAGATTTAAAAATTAAAGCAGAATTTTAGTCTCTTAATTTGCATCTAAAACTTCTTTTATAATTTATACAATTAAGAAACGGAGATTTAGTTTAATTATTTATTAAAACTATTTATAATCATAGCCTTTATTGTTTATATCCCTTATTTTAAGTTATTATTTAAAAGATAACAATAGATAGATGTATTGAGTGTTTATATAAAAATAGCTTATTAACTATAAACTAATAGGCTGTTTATTTTATCTTCTTTATTTAAAATTTTACACTCTTTAAAGAAAGCTTCTATTATGTATAATTAATAACTGCCTTTTTATCTTTTAATAGTTAATTTTATTTTTATCTTTACTAAGATATCTTCTCAGAATTACTTAAATTCCCATTTCTCCGAAAGATATCTCTGTTTATTCCTATATTGTGCTAACGATTTAAATAAGCATGATACTAAAAAGTTTCAATTTCCTCATATTTCAAAGACTAGACTATATTAGAAAAATTAATAATAACTAGTTGGAATATGAATGTTTTGCTCTTAATAGCAGAGCAATTAAATAAAGATAAATTAAAATAATAAGAAATATAAATAGAAACCATTACATCTTCATCTTATTAATTTAAGATTAAATACAACTTATATTTCTTAATAAATTCATATAGCTTATCTCTATTTAATTTAAAGCTCTAAGTTATTTACTTTAATAAAGCTTAAGGAATAACCACTAATTTATATAGTTAATTTTTAAGAAATCTTTTTATGAAATTCATAATTTAGCAGAAGCATTATTTGAATAAGAGCTTATAAAATCTTAAAAATGGAAAAGTTAATATTGGTATGATAATTTGTAAAGTGTTTACTTATTTAAAGTATAATACTAATTAATTTTATAAAGCAATAATTAAAAACTTTAACTTAAGCTAAATTGTATAATTTTACTCTTACCGTTAAAAAGATAGTCCAAAAGTCTTATAAGCCTAGTATTAAAGTTCTTAATATATAGTATTTTAAGTATATCAATATCATATAATAATTGATAAACTCTAGCATTTATAATAGCTAAGTAATACAAAAGCTTATTTAAGAATGATAACTAATTACCATATAAAAATAATTTTAAAAGCTTTTAAAAAATTATAGTCTTAATAATGATTTAAAAGGCTAATCTTAATAAAAGATTCATTATTAAAAGTATCCAGGGAATAAATAACTAATTTAATAATATTTAAGCTAAAAACTTTTAAGAGTAAAGTTTAATCATTAAGCAATTTCTAATTCTTAAAAGCTTTTTGAAATTATTAGCTGTTTTTTCTAAAGATACTGATTACTGGAATTACTACAGCAAGGTCTTCAGTAATTAATTTCAAGTTGCAAATTTAATAATAATAAATAATTAAATGAAGTATAAATAAATATTGCTAAAGGAGTATAGCAATAAAGAAAGAGTATAAAAAGCAAGGATACCGCTTCAAGAAATTAGAATATAAAGGTAGATCAATTGCTTACTTATTGATAGTGAAAGAAAATTAAGTGTTCCCATTCTGTAGATTGATAAAAATGAAATGTACCAAAGAAGAAAAAATTCAATCGACTTACAAGGCGGAAGATATTCAATATCCGCAGAAATATTATAAATTAAATTTGAGCAATATAGCTCCAAAAAAATAAGCATCGATTCCTTGGCACATATTGATAATTAAGAATAGACGAACAAAAATGCATAGCCTAGCAAAATGAACTAGAAGAATATAAGTAAATATATAATTGAAATTAATTAAAATAAAAAGGATATCAATTACACAAGAAAATCTCAAGTAATTAATAAATTAGAATAATAGCTAAAGATTTATAATTAAATGAAGTTTCTAACAAGTGAAGGAGTAATATTTGGCTTTCTTATAATTATAGTACTGCTATTGAGTCAGATAATATGAAGAAAAAACTTTAATTTTATTATTTATTTTTCTATTAATTTTAAAACTTATCATAACTTTTTTCTTTTGCATAGATAAACATTCAAATCTTATTAGATTTAGATTGATTTTGAAATTAAAAATCCTCAGTTATAAAATGCAAAAACTTGATATTGTAGTTCTAGCAATGTGATTTTAATAATGAATCTCAGATCTAAATCCAGATAAAAATTAAAAAATAATCTAATTTAGCTACCAAAATTAAATAAGGCTAAGTTTAACAAATTTGCAAATGATAAAGTTAGAGATTTAAAATAAAGTTTCGATTAAGTGAGCTTTAATTTTAAATTTATATTTGTTTTATTAAATTTCATAATTAAAATTGTATATAATTGTAAAATTCTTAGTATCATGTTTTTAATGTCAAGAATAAAAGTTTGCATCAAATAGAATTATTAATAGTCTCTTTAAAAAGTTTGAAAAAAGAATATAAAAGCTTTAAATAATCATAGATGAATTGATTTTTAATAAAAGTATAATAAGGCAGGTGGCGAAGTATTTGCTTAACAATGTAAAAGTATAATGAAAATAAGAGATTATTTATCTAAAAATTATTTGATATAGCACTTCTGATTAAGTGCTTATCTTAATTAGTCAATTACTAAATATTAATTTTAAAATAGATAGAATTTATCTAAGTAAATTTAATTTGTCATTTATGGCTATATGACTATACTTTAATTTGAATTTTTCAACGATTTATCATGGTTATAATTTATCTTTCTTTTTTTTATTATGATACATAAGAGATATTTAATTATAACTTCAATTATTTATATTTAAATTCTCTATTTTATACTCAACTTTCTTCAACTTTGAGATATCTTAACTTGCTTTCCTTTACGTAATAGCTTGAAAGAAAAATTACGTTCACTAAATCAGCTTTAGCTTAAATTTAGCTTTCTAGAATTGAAAAATAATACACAAAGTACTCTAAGTTTTATTTATATTTAGCTAATTTTCTAATTTTCTAAATGATATTTATTAGATTTTATTTTTAATATTAATATTAGAAAGCAACCTACTTATTAGTTTCAACTGAAAAAAGTTATTATATTTAAATTTTAAGTTCTTCTTTCATCCCTTTTATCAATAAAAAGTAAAACTTTTAATTATTCAATTGAATAAATCTTTATTTAAATGAGAACAAATATTCTGTTCTTATATCTTAATTTAATAAAGAAATTACCTAAAATAGAATGCTAACTCATTCATATTGGAAAAACAATTTATTTATTTCAAAATTGTGAATTATGCAATTATACTAAAGAAAATTGTAATTACATTAAGAGGTTTAATTAGTAAAAGATTAAATTGCTTTGAATCAGCTTAATTTATATAAGCTTCGCTTTTATTTAGTTAATATACCTTTCTCTAGAATAAACTTACTGAATAAAGATCAACTATTTTTATTAAATTTCCAACTATTTCCTTTATTCATTTAAGCCTTTTAAGTACTTTATGCACTTAGACAATTTTAATAATATTTTCGCACTGTTTAGCCTGGTAAAACTATAAAAGAATTAAAAATTCTAAAATTTCTTGAAAAAATGTGATAACACTGAATTATATTATCCTAAGTATAGCTATGCAACTATAAATTTATGAAGCTATATATATCTAAAACTAAAAATTATTATTATTCTACTTAGCATTTATTTAATTTACAATTAGAGTCTATATACATGGTTTATAGCTCTGCTTGTAAATAATTTATGAGTAATAAATGAAATAAGCAATGAAAAGTATAAATAATAATCAAATTTCAGATTAAATAAAACTTTAGTTTTACTTTTTTCTTTTTAATCAAATATTTTTATTTTTTTGTTAAATATAATTATGAAGTTAAAAACTTATGAAACTAGAATAGGTATAAAGATCATATAAGTTTACTGATTAAATCATAAATAAAGTTCTCTAGATAAAATAAATTTTATAAGGCAAGGAAAAGCGCAATACTTTTAAATATTTTTCTAGCTTGATCTTATTTAAGAATAAAAATAAACATAAATACTCTATAAATTTAATTAATTTGTAGGAAGAATAGATAAAAATTAATTAGTAATATATTTCATATGACTTACTTATTTAAAATATAATAAATTCTTTTTATTATCTTAAACTTTTATAATTTCAAATTATTTTCATAAAATGAAAATAATTTGTTATTAATATTTGTATACTGGCATTTTATTGTGAAGCGATTATCAATCTTTGTTTAGTATTTTCACCTACTTAAAAAATGGCTAATTGAAATTCAGATAATAATTTTTTAGCTTAAATACAGCAAGCTTTAGCCCCTAATTTAAACCATATTAATATAAAATCCTATAATGTAAATAATCTCAATTATTTTATCAAATCCTTTTCTTATTTTCTTTGAACTTCTTTGAAATAAAGAAGCTTAAAATAAAACAAGACATTTTTCTTAAAACAATGCAAATACTCCAAATTTTAGCAATTTCAACTTACATAAGGAAGATATTTTTATTTTTACTATTTTTTCTAGTGCTTTAGCACTCTAATTCTATAAATAGAAATGAATCATATAATATGAGAAGAATTATTAGATATGTCTTAAACTTTATTTCAAATTTAATTTCAGTTACTTCGATAATTTTTTTATATTCATTCTATCAAATTCTGATACTTATAAAATAAACATTTATAACTATCTTTAATTATATCCGTTTTATTGCTTGAAATATATAAGCTAAAGAGTTTAAGATTAATAATGATGTAGAAAATGAAAACGCTTTAGACTGGAACTATTAATAAAAAGCCAAATTTTTGCCTGCAAAAGTCAAGGACTTTATCCTAGGATTTTCTTATTATAAGATAGGCGAACTGCAATATCATTGATAGTGAAAGAAGCTAGAGAGTTCCTTCCTTGTAATTAGAAAATAACTAGCTATACTAGAAAAGGAAGAAATTACTAGAATATATTTCTAGAAGCGAATAAATGTCTTGTGGAAAGAGAAAAAAAGCTCTAGATCAAGTAAATTGTGAAATTATCCAGAATTTAAAATCCTAAGCAGTAATAAATTAAAGACTATAAAGCACACAAACAGTTACAAGAAGCAAACATATTTATGAAATCAATAATTGCCTACCTTTCAATTGCAATTAAAACAGCCAATGTAAAAAATCAAAATTTGGCTAACTAGAAGATCACCTTAAATTATACAATATGATGAAGGTTTTGACAAGTGAAAAAGTAATATTTGGAGTTCTTTTAGTGTTATTTTTCCTATTGAATAAATTTTTATGAAGTATTGAATAAAGCCATATCTTAATTTATTTGTTTATATTAGAGTTTTTATTTTTATAATTTAAGTATATCAATTTAATACTATGATTTAATTTTACTACAACTACCCTAAACATCCAACCTTTATTTTTTTTAAATAATCGCAGATTTGCCTTAAAAATAAAGTGTGTTGTGAAGCCAGCTAAACTTAAAAATTTTAGCAAATAAGCAAAATGGGCAAGTATAATTGAATAGATAATAGTTCTTTTACTTTGCCAATAAATAAAGACTAATCAATTCATAATATAATCCAAAATTAAAAATATAGATAGATGCTTATAATAGCTAAATATATTAACTAAATAAATATTTATTTATTATTTATTTATTTATTTATTAAAGTTCCTCATCCTTTAACGTATTTATTTGCCATTCAATGCTGACTATTAAAATTCTTTATATATAACTATCATTCAAATTCAAAAAGGCCTATTATTATTTTAATCTTAATTAATTGCAATAGGTTTACTAAAGCTTAGCATCTAAATTATATCTTTTAAAATTAAAAACTTTATTTTAATTGCAATTATACAACTTTGCTTTATCATTATTTCTAAATAAATTTATTTAAAGAATCAGGTTATTAGAGTATTTTGTTAAAATAAATCAATTAATTAAAGGAAAATTAGGCAATAGAAATAACTAATTTGTTAAATTGATGGATGTTTAACTCATATAAATTGCATTTTTATTCTATTTTATTAAGCCAAGTATCTATTTGTAAATTTTAGAGTTTATAAGCTAAAATTATTTTATTAAATAAGCAAGGAATATTAAATATTAACACATCTAATATTTCATATGTGTAATCAAAGCATAACTAAAGATCCTTGAGACATTTAATAAACTAGATCAAATTGAAATACTTAAAGAAAGATACAGCAAACTAAATAATTTGATAAATAAAAAATTAAACATTTTTTAAACTTAAATAAATTTTATAATTATAAATAAATGAGAAAATATCTCGTTATAAGCAAAAATAGTTAAATATTCATTTTATTATAGCTTAAGTATATGTATATTTAATCTCTAGAGAAAATTTTAATTAGTTTATAAAATAAATTATTAGTTATTAATTTTAATAATTATTTTTATCTATGAGATTTTTAAGCTAAATCTTTCAATTATTTATTAATTAATTAATTTATTTATTTAAAATTGTTTAGAAACCGATTTCGCACCTGTCGCTTAAAATAAATTTTTAAGTTTGATCTCTTCTCCATTTCCTTTAATCCTTTTCGTCTTCTTTATATAAGTCTTACTAAATTCAGCCTTAGTGCATCTTGATTTTCTTTTATCCTGTAAATTCCTCCATCCCAATTGCAGAATAACATTTCTCTTTCTTTTTTTCCTCAATTTCATATTTTTCCTTGAGTTGATAAAAATGCTTGCATTATTTATATAAGTAACCTAGTTAGCAACAGAAATTTCATTTCTTTCTAAATATAGTCTGTCAAGCTTTTCTTACTTATATCTTGTTCGTTTCCATTTCCTCAATATTCATTTTGTGATTTTAGTTAAATTCCTTTTCATTTGTTCAATTTGTTGTTGGCTTGATATTTAATTTCCAACTTTATATTTACTGTATCTAAAATTGGCTAAGTTGTTTTGCTCTTGATAATATTTTCATAGAATGTCGATTTCCATCTCCTAATTAACCATTCTGAGATCAAGTGCATCTTTGTCCATGTTATATATACCCGTCATCTTAATGTTTTCCTTTCAAATTTTCTTAACCTTTTCCTGGAGGTTCAGCACCGCCTTAATGAGCTGTTCCATGCTCATCTATCAAGAAGGATTAGATTCTTTGACCTCCTGGTAAAAAACGAGCTTCGTCTATTCCCTCGATTTCTCCTAAAAATAGGTGTAATTGCATCATGCGTCGTTTTCTGCCGTTCTTTAATCTCCTCTAAATTCTGCTACGTTCTTCGCTTCTTCCTTGTAGTGGAAAATAATCTTTTTCTCAAATTCGAAGTCTTTTATTTTTTAAACTTGCAATTATTAATAAAATTTTTAAGTTTTAGATTATTTTATAAATATAATTAATAAATAACACAAAGAATAATCAAAAAATGATTTAATTATCTTGAGATATAATCTGGAAAACTCTCAATTTTATTTCTAAAATTATTAATTTTAGCTATTTATCTTATTTAACTCTACAATATTTTTTTTAATTAAATACATATAAACTCATAATCATATAATTACTTAGATATTATGCAAAATTATATAATCCTCCGTTATTGAAAATTATTACTAAAAACTTAGATCAATGATAGTTATATTAAAGAATTAATATTTAATAAACTAATTTCTTAATTGAGACGCCATAAACTTTAATTAAGGATTTATTAATTAACTTCTAAATTAGAAAGAGAGAAAATATAAACTTATTGAAACACTTATTTTATCTATCTCCAGTTCAATTTTTTGTAGCAAAGTGTAAAATAAATTTCATTATTATGGATTTTGTTCTGAATTTTGGGTGAATCCAGACTTTGAAAATAATTTAAAAATTAGAAGAAAAATAAAGAATTAAAACTTTAAATAATTATTATTTATTTCATAAAAGGCAATTCAGATCGTATTGAATCAACGTATCAGTATCCATCCTCATGCGATTTACTCTTAGGCCTTCACTTTAAATTAATTAGTTGCATACTGGACAAATTCATTTAATAAAATTTCTTATACAAATATTGTCTTTTTTTTATTTTATAAAGGTTTCCTTAAAACCTTAATATACTCTACTGTTTACTTGCTAAACAAGAGCATTTTATAAGCATTATTTACATAATGAATGTTCACATAAAAGCTAAAACTCAGTGTTTTAAGAGCAAATATAGCATTTAATCTATTCTATATCTTTTCCAAATATATTGGCCTAAATTAAAAAGTTTAATGTTTCTAAAGAAAAAAACATTTTAAACAGAAAGCAATCTTTTTTAACATTTAACATTAAATGTTCACGTCCAAAATTTTATATGTTATCCATTTCTTCTTGGTAAATTGCATGCAAATCTTAAATTTGATTCTAAAGATCTTTTATTAAAGAATCTTTCTGATCGATTCTTTCTTTATAGTTCATAATTTACATTTCCCAATTTTTTTGATTCTCCTTTTATCGTATTAACTCCAATTGAAATTGTTATTATTACTTTTCCTTTACTACATTAAGTTACTCTATTTTGCTTTAGTGATCGATTTATATTTTTTAAATTTTATTCTTATAATTCATAATCTACATACTTTGATTCTTTTCTTCTTCTATTTTCTTACTGCTTTATGCACTCAGCTTCACCATATTTAATTTAAATAACTAAGGCATCAATTTCTCACTGAAATTAATATCTATATTAACAAATATGTGTAGCAAGTTACTCTCTTAAGGTAAATAGATTGTCAAATTTTATATCTAGTAAAACTATAAATAAACTTGACTTAAATCCTAAAGATCCTTTGCAGTTTGAAACTGAGTTGGAATAATTTATTATTCTAGTTAATTTAACTTAAAATTCAAATTTCACAGGTTCTAAATACTTTAATATATCTTAAATTCATCGAAATCTTGGTTTAAGCTTTGGTAATTTTAGGATTAAATGTTTTGTAAGTTTTATAGGATTATTTAGTTCTTTAAGTAAATCTTAACAAGTCTATCAATATTAAGCTTGTTTGATTGAATGCTCTATCTTTGTGCTTTTATATTGCATTAAAATGAAACAAAAACTTCTTAAAAGTTCATTCATTTATGACTTTAGTGCTGATTTTCCTCTTAACATTTCTAGCAAAACATATGAGCTTGTTCCTAGTTATTTTATAAGAAACAGGAAACACAAAAAAGTGATTTTTACATTAGGTGTTTGGAGCAAGATAAATTGATGGATTATTATTCCATTTTATGAGATAATTTATATTAAAAGCCTAGTTTATAACTTAAGGCATTAGTAGAAGTAAAGAGAAAAGAAAATTCTTAAATAATAAAATTAATAGAAGTTTAGAAAATCTTAATTAAATCTTAAAGTGCTGCAGAATTTATTAAGTTTTTTACCAAATAATATTTCTTAATTAGGTTTAATGATTTGTCAACTGGTAATCAAACTAAGAGTATTTTATGATCTTTTATATCAATATTTCATGGAGATAAATATAATAAAAGCCACGAAAATAAATAAAGATAGCTCAAAAAGCTATAAAATCGAAGAGAATAATAAGGAAAATTAGATATAAATAATGACTAGAATAATTAAGAGATTTTGATAAAGTTTATTACTTTATTTTATAGCTTTGAATAAAAATATTTTATTCTTAGTTATAAGTTTATTAGCATATCTAATATTAAACTTCTAAAATTTACAGTAGATCTCATTAAAATTTATACTAGCATTAAGCAACTTAATTTCTTTTAAATCTTTCTAAGGATAAACTTTCAATAGGTTTCATAATTTTTTATTTATAATTTTAACTAAAAAAGTAAAAGATTGGATATTTGTTCTCATTATAAGTTATATAGTTATGAATAAAAACATAGCTGAATATGATTTAGTTAAACTTTTAATTAGCTTTATTTTCCTCCATTTAGATAAAATTTTATTTTATTTTAATTATTTTAACTTTAAATAAAAATTAATAAATTTCCTTTGAAATAAATAAGCTAATAGCAAGTAATAAGGTTAAATTATTTATAAGATAGATCATAAATAATAAAGTTTTATATAATTTTATTATTTTTAGTTTAATTGTTAAACATTTATTTTTAAATTTGTCTAGGATTTTTTAAGAAGCTTCCAAAAGAGAGAAATTAATAAATTTAGAAAATTATAATATTAAATTAGATAAGGTGTCTTCAATTAGTTGCCAATTTTAAAGAAAATTTAATTTAAAATTTTAAGTTAAAGAATTAAAAATGAATAGAGATCCTTTATTAGGTGATGGCTTAAAAAATCTTCTTTTAATAGATATTTAAACAAAAAAAATAATGCGATTTTTCAAAGGGAAATATCTATAATTTTTAAGATAGTTAAGTTTTGAGACTTTTTACTATTATTAGTTTTATTTCTTGGTATTACTAAAACTCATTTAGTTATTATTATTTTCTCTAAAGAGCTTATTATTATTCAAATGCTTTAAAATTTATTTATGAAATTTTTTTTTCTAATGTAATCATTTTTTCAGATTTTTTATTTTATGATTAATTATATAAATTTTTAGAAGAATGCATAGAGAATTTAAAATATAAACTCTAAAATAATAAATTTCTAAAACTCTATTTACTAGACTTAATGCTTTTCATTTTATCACATTCAAAACTTATTTCATCATGCTTATATCTATTTTATGCTAGCCATTAGCGTTATTTTTCTCTTCTTTAGTGTAATTCAGAAAACTGAAATAAAAATTAAATTTGAACTAACTCTTTACCAATTAAGTTTACTAAGATTGTTTTAATAATATAGTAAGTTATAATCCTATGCAGGTTCTAGGAAGGATTTGGAATAATCATACTTAATTATTAATATTCGATTCTAAAACCAAATTTTCTAATATTTAAGGAATTAAGTTTAGATACCTTTGAAAGCCTTATAAAAACTTAATCTAATAGAAACTAGGATAATATCTTTTTCGTCTACTTTTTCTTGTAATAGTAACTATTTATTTTGATTTAATTACTCTAAAAATAATTTCTAAGACTTTAACTAATTTAAGTTAGATTAAATAAATTTTATAATTGCATAAAGTATATCTAATTTCTTATAAATTTAAAATAATTGATGGAAGTTAATTATTTACAAAAAATTAAAAAGATAAATAAAAGGTAAATAAAACAATTAAAAACTTTAATTAGATAACTAACTCCTATGTATTTTTTAATTTATTAAGAAAAATAAGTTTAAACAGAATTAGAAAGTAGTGTAATCGTTATAGCTAAATTTATAAATGGAATTAATAATTTATAGAAAAATAAATAGTAAAATGAAATTAAATAATAAGCTATAAAAATTAGAAGAAAAATAATAAAGAATCTGTAAGCAATAAATTATAATAGGGCTATTGTGAGCTGAAAAAGTTAAGTTTTAGTTTGCCAACTGATTGTAAAAAAATAGATATTTTCTAAGTCTAAACAATATTCTTAAGTTTTAAACAAATGTAAAATTATAAGAAGATCTTAATGAAACTATATAAATAATGATTGAAAAAATGTTATGAAATAATATTCAAGAGATATATCTTAAATCTAAATGTAAATATAAGCTTGAGCTTAATTATCAAAGAATAAGATCATAAAAAGAATTAAATATAAGTATCTAAAATTATTTTTTATTTACAGTTTATTTATTTAGTAATTATAAAATTAAACTTAATTAATTGTGTATTTAAGTAGACCATAATATGAATATCCCTATGTATATTTTTAAAATTTAATATTTTCTTCATATAATTTGTCTTATAAATCAAGCTTTATCATTTTACTATCTTTTAAATTTATGATTTTGTTTCTTTATATTAAATTAAAGTCTCTTTAGTGCCAACTATTAAATTCAAATTAGTAGACAAATTTTAAGAATTTAGAATAAAATTTATCTTAAGGAAAATAAGGAAGATATTCTTAAGATTTGATAAAATCAGATCAAAATCTAAGCTATTCACTATTATAGAATGCTCTTTTCTTAAAAAGGAAGGTTTTTTTATTTCAGTAATCAAGCAACGGTATTTAGTATATCTATTAATTAAATTGGCGGTATTGAAAACTTAGGTTTAGTTAAAAAAGGAATTAAAAAATAAATAAGCTAATAGTTACGCAGATTGACATCACATAATTAAAATAAGTAAACAAATTAAAAATTATATTGTAATAAAATTAATTTATAATGGGATATAATTATAGTAGAAACATACCATAAAATTACTTAAACTGCTAAAGAACATTAATTTTAAACTCAAAAAATTAGTTTTAAATTAAATAAACTTACGAAAACCTTTCTGATAAGCTACTTTTTTCCTTATAAATAGGATATTTAAAAATTTGTATAATTTAATCTGAAATAATTGAAAAAAATTATTATATAAATCTCTAGTCAAAAATTTATAATAATTTATTAAAATGGATGATTCAAATCTCAGCTAAGCCATATTCTTAGAAGAAAAAAAAAGTTTTTTTGATTTTATCTTTCGAGAGGAAAATAAGCGTAAGCAAGATAGATAAATGAGAAGAAGTGTTTTAAAAATATGACTTAAAACTATATAAAATTAAGAAAAATCATTTTTTTTAACCTTTTTTATAAAATATTCTAGAGTTTAGCTTATCCGAAATCTTAGATAGTCAAGATTTAAATTTTGTTGAAACTTTATGGCTTTTAATGGTATTTAAGAATGTCTGTAATCAGGAATATTAAGATAATATAAAAAATTGACTAAACAAAGCAACAAATCTAGTTAAAAAATGCATTAGAAAAGGTATTTAAAAAGAAACAGAAGATTAATAAAGTCAAATTATCTTAAACTATCTAAATTCAAAGAATTTTTGAAATGAATAATAAAATTTACAATCTTCTATCATAAAGGAATATTAAAGAGAAAACATACTATCAAGAAGCTTTTACTCAATCTCAAATTTTTCAGATTAATAAGTGGATAAATAAGAAAGAGAAACGCTATTTTAAAATTATAGTAGCGATGGGGATCTAAGTGATTAAACTTAGTAAATCACAGTAGCTAATGGAAATAGAAATTTAACATAATCCAATTATAATAATGAATATGATTTAAATATTATAAACAGAGATCCTCAGTAAATCTAAACTAGATAAAAAAGAAGTAATAATTTAAGATAAAATAAGGATGAAAAATAAAAATAATCTTAAACATAAACATAAAACTAATATAATTTATTTTAAGAAAAATAAATTAAAGATAAAAGTCCAAGTTTTGAAAAGCTTTATTAAAGAAATGCTTTTAATAGTAAAAAGAAAGAATAAACTTAAGAAAAAAATAGGAAAGATTAATAACTCTAGAGCGAATATCAAGAAGAGTGCGAAAATTTTATTTATAAAAAGAGAAAATTATGATTAATTTCATGATTTAATAGCAGATTTCTATATTTTTATCATTTTATTATCTAATTAATTTAAAAGTTAAACATAAAAATTTCTTAACTTTAAAGTGAATTTTAGTAATAAACTACTTAATATTCTTATTATTATAAAATTATTTTATTTATTTTACCAACCAATAACGAACCTCATTTTAAGATCTAATACAAATTTTCAAGCAAAGAAGCTTAAGTTATCTAATCTAATGAAATTAATACTTACAAATAAAACATTAAATCCAATAAAAATCTAAGTTTTAAATGAAAAGCATACAATTATAAAATAATATTAATAATAATTAACTTTTAACTACAAGGGTTAATTAAATAAAATAGCTATTTTAATAAATAAAGCCTTACACTCTCTTAATTAACTAGAGAATTATTAATAACTATTTATATCAAATTCATTTTATATTAAAAAATTAATTAAAGAATTATATTTTAATAACTCTTACAATACATTTATTTTATCTTTTCATTCTACTAAAAGTTAAAGTTATAGTAATACATCTATTTCAATTAGAAACAGCTAAATTAAAAGAGATAGTAATAATTTTATTTAAAAGTATATTAATATATAAATTTTAAATGAAAATAGAAAAAAAAAGTTATAATAATAATTTTATTTTTAGCATAAATTAAAAAGCTAATTAGAGAATTATTAGTCTATTATATATTTCAAAATTAATTATTTAGCTACTATTTAGATATTAGGTTTAAGTTCTTTTATCTATTTACTTTATTTATTTTTGTCTGCTCTTTCAATCAATATATTAAGTATAACCTTATTTCTCTTAGTTGATATTATTGCCCAGGTCACCTTTTAAAATGATATTTAAAAAAATATGTAAATTTATATTGGATAGTAGACCTTTAAATTTAATTTAGTAGTATAATAATTAGAGTAATAAAGGAAAAATATCATCATAATTTACAAGCTTAAAAATCTAAAGGAATAATTTAATATCTAACATACCTAAACCTAATAATTTGACAGTTAGGATATTTTATTTAACCTAAAATAATTTAAAAAAGGAAAATACCTTTAAACCTTTAGAAACTTAAATATCTTAGTTGTATATCAAAGATCTATTTATTAAAATATAAATAAATATATAATATTATTTAAAGATATTTTTTAATTTTATTATGATGAATGTATTGTTTTTAATAATATATCTCAAATAAACATCACTAAAATATATAAATTATAAAATCTACTTAGAGGTATTTTCTTAGTAAAATTAATAAAATATAAACTTTTAAATTTCTTAAGCTTAAGACTCTTAATTCTATAAAATTGAATTGTACTAATATCATAAATAATTTATTTTGTAAAATATTAGTTAAAATAATATAAATAGACTATATATAAGTTTAATGATATAAAGCTTATTAATTAATTATTAGATTTAAGCTTTAATAGCTATTTAAATTTCAGGTTTATTTATGTATTTTCCTTTAATAAAACTCTTATTATATCTTTAATTTTAATTTTAATGTTTTGCTATTACTGATGATTTAATTAAATTTCACATTGATATATCTTTTACTAAAATATTTCATATAATAACTATTTATTATTACCAACTATTTCTAACATTATTTCCAAAAAATCTTAGATCACACATCATTTATTATAAAATGTAGTGAAAATATATAATAATGAGTGTATTTAGATAGATTAATAGGTTTAAACCTTTAATAATATTTTAAAGTTGTATATCTAAATCCATCAGTAAGGAAAGCTAAATTATTAGTCTATTTCAAAATACTTATATTTTACAATCCATTTCATTTTATTATTTCATTTATTTAGAATTCTTTGGCTAATAATTAAATAATAACTTTATTATTAGACCATAACCAACTTCAATAGTTTTGGTTTCATAATTTAAATTTAAGATTAGCTGTAAAACTAAATTACGAAGAAGTATAAGCTCTAGATATTTATTTAAGTAGAAGATAAATAAAGCTTTAAGGTATTTATTATATATTGCTATAAAGGCCATCAATAAGAGCTAGTTACTAAATAAAAAACATTTTAATTAGTTTCATATGAACTTAATATCTAATTAGCAGGAAATTTTATAAATAATCCATTGCTATTTTTAATTTTAAGAGCAAACACTAAGTATATTTGATAATCTCAAATAACTTTATCGAAAGACTCTTTATATTCGTTTAATAACTTAAGTCTTCAGGAAAATAATTAAAAAATCTAAGGAATTGTAGATGTATTAAAGGCAAAGTTTTAATTTTGTCTCAAATTAACTATTAATTAATTTATATACACTCTTAGATTAATAAAATAAAGAAGGTTTCTTAAAACTAAAACTAAAATAAAGCTTTTTAAATGATTATTTATAAATATTAATTTCCTTTTCAAAAAAATAGCTTAAACATTGCCATAATAAACAAATTTCTATAAATCTTAAGATTTATCTAAATTAATTCTAAGCTCTAAATTAAATAAATTAAGACTCTAATTTATTTTTATATTTAGGTAAAATTTAATTTTATAACCATCATTAGCTATTTTTTACTCTTTTGGATTGATGAATTTAAATAATTAAGGATAAAGCATACTCCAAATTAAACATTAAGCGATATGAATTAGCTTAGTTATTAATTACTTATATTTATGGTTTTTTCTTCTTACATTTCTAATTAATAAGCTAGCAAACTTTATTTGTAGCCACAAGCTGTATGGAAAATTTAGAAATATTTTTAATTAAAATTTAAAAATAAAGACTAAAATATTAATTTATATCTAAAAAATTGAGTATCAAATAGCTATTTATGAAATATACCATTATTTAAAGAATTTTTCATTTTAAAATATTAAATTTTAAATCAAAGTGAGAAGAAGTTTCTTTATTCTGTAGCTTATAAAATTAAAAGCTTTTTAGAGTTTATCTAAATTATTATAGCTATTTAAATAAAAAGAATAATTAAAAAATAAATTTACTAAGCTAAAGTTGTTAAAATTTTAAATTATATAAGCTACTACAAAGTAAGAAGCTATATCTTTAATTTAATAAATTAAATCATTTCATAGCTGCTCTCAAAAATTCTTCAAATAATTGTTTAAATGCTTCTATCATTACAAAAATAAAACAATTATCGCTTCTTTTTTTAATCCAACGCTAAATTTGTTGTAATTCTTAACATATTTTCAATAGCTCGTTCAAAGTAGCTTTAATATGTTTAAAATAAATCTTCATTTTTTATTATTCTTTCAATCAGATAATCTCTTGATTTTTTAAATCTCATTTATGTATTTAAATATATTCCTTATAAATTAAACAGTCAAATTTATAAAATCTAAACATTTTTTCTGCCAATGTTGATAAATTTAATTTTTATAAGTTTTTAGTTTTTCCACTAAAAACTGAAAACTTGATATGATCTTAATTGATAATACTACGATAGTACTACTAAATATAGCCAAATTATATTTATTAATAAATTTTTCTATTTTAAATCCATTTAAGATTTAAGTCTATACTTGCTAATTAGTTCATATTAATTGGAAAAAATTAAGCTGAAATAGAATTAATTTTTGTAAATTAAATAAAGAGAAAATTAATTTTCCTAAATTCTTTTAAACTTCATAATTAATTTAAATTAACTTGATAATTTTATAATTGAATTGTTTAAAAATAGAAGGTCTTATGGTTATCTTTTACTTTATAGAAAGACATTTAGAATCATTTTAAAAAACAATCTACTATATTTAATTACTCATAAGCTTAAAAATTTAATTTATCATTTTTTTCATTTATGATTGATCTTTTATCTCTTGCTAACTCTTTCATTATTTGGATAAAATTGAATAAATTATGCAAGTAACTAAATCTTAAAATATAAATAAGCAATTAATTATATCTAAGAGAAACTAATAAAAAGGTTTAATAAGCTTCTGTTTCTTCTAATTCCTATAAATCATTTAAAATATAGAGTATATCTAGTTTATTAAAAACTTATAATATCAATAATACCTTTAATTAGATTTAAGTCCAATTTTAATAGAATATCATCACTACTTTTTCAATTGAGTTTTAGTCTTATTAATAGTCTCAAGTTATAATAAGGATAAATAATTAATTAATATCACTATAAGCAATAATTATTTCAATTGTATTTCCTCAAAGTCTATTCAATATAGAAAAAGGTAGAGTAAAGAATGTTTAGAATAGATAAAGTAAATAATAAAATTGATTGATGTAATAAATACTTAGTTAGATAAATTTAACTAAATTCTATTATCTATACATATTTATTTCCTTTATCATTAATGAAAACATTTATAAGCATTGCCTTTAATTTAATGCTAATGAAGGATTTAAAAAATTAATTAATTTTTAGTTAAATAAGTTTTAACTTGATTTATGTCGATTTAAGTGTTGAAATTAATATCTTAGTATTAAGATAGTAAAGCTGCTTGATATAATATAAGTATTATTTATTTTTTAATTAGCTGTCTTTTATATAAAATTTAATGTCTTCTAAAATTAGCTATAAAGGGAGTTAGCTAATTAATAAGAAAACTAGTTATTATTTTTTAAATGATATATAGTTAAAAATAAAGAGAAGGATAAAATGGTAAGCAACTATTAATAGCTTAGAATCTTATTTAATATAATCTAACTATACTTAGCCTAATTCTATTACCTAGTTAATTTAATTTTAAATACTAATAAATAAGGATTATATAAAGCTACCTATACTTAATGATAAAGATAAGCTCTGTATATGCAAGGTATCTACTAAGCATAGCTAAAAGTGCTAATTATAATGATTTAAGGTAGCAGCCTTAGCTATAAAATTAATTAATAATTATACCAAATTATATAGTAATTAGTGTTGCTATATTTAAAGATTCTAGACTTCTTTCTTTATATATTTATAGGCTTCATGAGATAAATAAGCAATAGTAATAAATTGAAGTTTATGTGAAGGAAGAATATAAGCTTGATAACTTAGAAAGCTAACTATTTTATATATTTTATCTAATTAATGCTTTAATCCCCCGAAGCTATTATTACTAAATGTAGCCTCTTAGATATATCCATCTTAAGAGAGTTTAAAATACTCTAATTAAACTTTTGAACTAAGCTTATAAAACAGTTCTTAAGTTATTATAAATAAAGCTTAAATTCTAATATTCTAATCTATTAGCATAGCTAACTACTTATCATTAAATAAAATAGATAAAACGTATGATATTCTTAAGAATGAAATAGAATTAACTCTAAATAAGTTAATAATAAGTAGATAATGCATAACTATAGACATATTAAAGTATGCTTAATGAAATAATAATTATCATTAGCATTTGTTAGATTGCTTATGCTGCTTTAAATTAAAGGTAATTAAATTTAGTTATTTAGCTTATAACTATTAGTTACAATTAAATTAAGCAATTCATACTCATAAAGGAGATTATAATGAGAAAGAAACTTTATTATTTTAAGGTTAAAATATGATATAGATAAATAGAAGAAGCAGGAGTTTAGTGCTTAAAAATACTGCTATGATAGTTGGCTCAATTTGAATTAAAACTTAATTAAAAGTTCCAAATGAGATAATTATTTTCTAAGAGAAGGAGATGGAATTAGTTAAAAGATGAAGGGTTTAAATTAAAAACAAATAGACTCTTTACTTAATTTAAATGATGCTTAGTTATTTAAGCTAAAGTAACTTAAATATTATAAAAAATGTATAACTTTAATTAAAATTAAAAACAACATCAGCAACCCTAAAGTGACGCACAATATAAATAAATTTTATCAAGTACTTAATCAAACTTAAATTAATGATTTGGAATAGCAGAAAGTAACTAGAAAAAGTAAGAGGCTTAAACAAACTAAGATTATTTAATGAATAAAAATAAATAATAGTTGTCTTCAATCCCACCAAACGATAATAAGCAATAACAAAAATTATCATAACCAAATAATTCCGAACTTTAAACTATCAATACGGAAAAATCAAGAATATAAAAATAAAGAATAATTAGAAATAAAATAAATTCTACTACATTTCAAGATAATTAAAATGCATAAGATTTGAACCAAGAATCTAATTAGGTGAGCAATAAACAATTAGAATTAAAATATAATAATTTAAATTAATAATCTATTTAGTTAAAAAAATCACAGGAGTGATAAGGTGACTAATTCGTCTTGGATTCATAATAGGAAAATAAAGTCGGATAGATTAATTAAAATCCAAATTTACAATAAAATTATGGTTAAAACTTTTAGATTAAAGAAAATTGCTTTGATTAAAAAAATACTATGGCTGCGAAACCTTAGAACAGCAATCGAAATAATTAAATAAATAACAATCCTTCAGATTTTCAATTTAAATAGTAAGAATAACATGGTAAATAACAAATATGAAAAAATAATAATAATAAAGGATTGAATTCTGCTTAAATTAAATAAAATAAGTAAGCAAATTTCGATAATCAATGGTAATAGGAAAATATACTAGAGTCTTCCCTAAGTCCATATTTAAAATAAAATTAAAGATAATAAGGAAAAGAAAAAGAAACAATGCAGGCAAGCTTGAATTAACAAAAGTATAGTTAATTGAAAGTGCCAAATCCTGATTTTTTAAGATAAACATTATAGGTAGATTAATAAAAAAAATGAGACAAAAATACATTTTTACAGGACGAATTTGAAGAGTTTTAAGTCAATTAAATGAATATTAAAAAGTAATAAGTCATCTAAGAATAGTAGGAACTTATCATGAATTAAACTAATTTTAGACTACAAACAAAATTAAAAAAAAGCAGAAAAATCGATTCTGAAAGACAGTATGTTCAAGTTTAAAAATTTTAAGAAGACTATTAAGCTTAATAAGAGGTTCAAGAGTAAAGTTGACCTTAAGAAAAAATGTAAATAAGAAAGGATTAAATTTAAACCCAATAATAGTAAGCAAATTAGAAATTTTCACACATAGAATACAGAAAAAGTATGTAATAATTCATCAAAGCAAATATTTCTAATTTAGACATTTTAAAAAGAGCTTTAGAATTGTCTAATAAATATTTAGCCTACAGATAAATAAAAAAGGATGGAATAAATTTCTTAAGAGCTACTTCTTTTGCATTTCTTGAGCATCTGATTAGAAGAACTACACCTAAATAAGAATTAGATGAATTCATAAATAAAATTAACAATATAAATTATTAATTCTTTTAGGACTAAATTTTGTAAATAGAAAGTAATTAGATAGTAATCTAAACAATAATAATTTCAATTACTAACTTTCTAAGTTAACTTTAAAGCCTAAAAAGCTAGAATAAAATTTCTGAAGCGTTTGAAATTCTTGAAAGTCGACTTAAATAAAATTAAGATGACATCGAAACGTAAATGATATGAACAATGAAGCTTTTGGTTGCTAATTTTATCTAAAACAATAAAATTTAATTGACTAATAAATAAAAAGCTATTTCTAGTTTATTAAATAAGAAAGAAATAAAAAATTAAAAGAAATTGCTATAAATTATAATCAATAACTTTATAGAAGATTTAAACGTTGCAATTTGCATTGAAACCCTTAATTCAGATTCAGAGAATCAAAAACATTAAATAATACATGGACTTGAAAATAAAATGCTCCCTGCTATTTATATTTTAGAATATCAAGAATGCTATGGAATTTTATACACTGGAGAAACAATTTTTATAGATGGATTTGATATTTCCACAGGAAATTATGAAGCTAAACTTAGTAATATACCAACAACATTTCAAGTTAATATCAAGCAGAGCTCACTATATATTCAAAAGATAAAGACAGCAGAATAGCAAGAAGAACTTATTTAACAGTTGTAATAAAAGAAGCGAAAATAGAGTACTAAGAAAAAAGAACTTAAATAAGAATTATAAACATAAATACAATAAAAATAAGAGATTAATCAAGAATTAATTAATTTGCAAGAATAATGCGAGAGCCACTTAACAGAAAAAGAATAACTTACATTAATCTTAAAGCTTTCAAAAGAATAAAATTAAGAGCTTGAAGATAAAATTAAAAATATTGATGCATAGAAGAATGATTTAACTACAGGTTAGTAATAACTCCTATAAAATTTAAATAAATATTAAAAGTAAAACAAAAAACAGAAAAAAGAAATAAAGACTTTGGCAACTAAGTAACAGATTTTATTAGAGTAAAATTAAAATCTTTAGCAAAGCCTTGATCAATATAAGTTAATAATAGATCAAGAAAAATAGAATTAAGAGAAAAACCAGAAAAAAGACTAATAAATAGAATATCTTTAAAATAACCTAAATAATTGCAATGCGTACATTTAATAAAATCAACAAGAATAGTAATAACTTCACAACTAAATTTCAAACTTATTTAATCTTTAGTCTGATAGAATTTAATAGCTATATAATCAGATAAAAGAAGCATAATATCTTAATAACTAAAATTAATACATTTAAAATTTTATATAAAGTAATGAAAAATGAAGAATATAACTTTTCTAATTGGAAAACTAAATTAAGCAAATAAAATATGGAGATAGAAGTAATTAGAATCTCTAAAATTTGTTGCTGACGAAACTATAAGTACTGAATTAATTTCTAGATGATAAATAAGCTTTAAACTTTGGCTAAATTTCAGTTGATATTTTCGCTAATGATTAAAATTAGAAATAGACTCGAACTCTATTATGCTTTCGGTGCTAGAAAGATTAAGATCTTATATAGCTTTGTTGTTAGCATATATTTTGTAGGATTTGCTTGTAGCAGCAAATATCCTTTGCTACAGAAGATAAAATTTTAATTTTTCAAGGTGAAAAGGGAAATGAAGGTCTCTGTTGCATGTAATGCCAATCTCAATATACAGAAAACGAAATTCGCGAGATTTACGGAGCTGAAAAATTTATATAATACAGTTAGTAAAGAGAAATTAGAAAGAAATCATACTAAAATTAGCAGAAAAATCTTCAAATTTCATAGCATCTTTACCTAAGCAGTGAAAATTATCAAAATTTAGAAATTTAAACTACAAAATCACTTCCTTCTTATAATTTTCTGTAATAATGTGCGAATCAGAATTGCAATTATAGAGGTAGCAACAATATGATGTAATAGCCTGGATTATCTTTAGAATGTCATCATTTTTACCATTTATAGTGTGCTTATTAAATATCTCAAAATCCTTAAAGTTAATGCGGAATTTGTTTTCAAAATATATCCTAGAACGATAAAAGTTAAATTATAAGCAAATACAACTAATTTTAAAATGACTCTTAAAATAAGGTAAAAAAGGAAAATGTTGTACAGCCTCATATTTACCCATAGTAAAAAATCTAAATAAAAAAATGCATGCAAATTTGTACTGCTGAATAGGATGAATATTACTAGCTAATAGAGTGCTAGCATCAATTTCATAAGAAATGCCTTGAAAAATGTATGGAAAATTTCTAATACAATGTTTTTAACTGTTAGACTCAATTCTGCAACAAAAAATTTACAGAATAGGATTATACACAACTTAAAAAAATTCCATATGAAATATTTAAGGATCAGATATAAGTCTTAAAATAATTTGAAAATGACAAAAAATCAGTAGAAATATAAAAAATTTAAGAAGACTTGGAAAAATAACAACTTATTAAATAGAACCAGCCAACTTTTTAATGCTATATATGTGAGCAATAATTTAGTACCGATTAAATTAAAACTCTATACTGCGATCATAGAATATGTAGCTCTTGCTTATAGCTTTTTATAGTAGAATAAATAAAATAGAGAAGAGTTCATGAAGGTGACTTAGTATGTACTTTTTTATAAAATGATTAAATTTGTGGAGTTTCTCTTTCAAAATGGATTTAAGGAAATGATAATTATGAGATAATAAAAGAAGCGATAGGTGATTATTGGTTTAATAGACTTAGTACTATAAGAATGGAAGAAATATCAGATATTAAGTAAGTATTTTATTCCTTAGAAAATGCCCTAATCCATTTTGTGAAGATATATGAGTAATTCCAAAAAACTAAGAGAATCTTATCTGCTATGGCTGCAAATACGAATTTTGCTCAAGGTGTCTTGAGTAAGCTCATTAAGGCGAGTGTGTATAATCGGTTATAAAGGTATTTTATTTTAATAATCTTTAGATAAGAGAAGCTTTAATGAAAAACGGTTTTGATATTCGAGAATGTCCCTATTGCAAAGATTTTGTAACGAAAGGGGCTGGATGTTTGCATGTAAAATGTATGAAATGCTAAAAGGATTGAAACTTTTGCTGCGAAACAAAAAGAAGTGTAAGTTTTAGTAATTTTATATAGCCAGTTATGGCACATGGAAACCATTATCATGCATAAGGCTGCGAGTGCTGAAGCGATTTTTAAGGTTAAGATGAAATGAAAAATGATTGTGAAGAATGCTAAAAACTATAAACTCTTTGTCCAAGACCAGAAAAAATCAAGCCGGAATTACAATAAGCTAATAAAAAAGCAAATGAACGATAATCATAAAATAAAGGAGCCTTTTGAGATAAATAGGAAGATTAAAACTTTTAGACTAAATTAAAATTTATAGTTATAATTAAAATTATAGATAATTTAACGTAATTAACAGGTATTAAAGTATTTAAGATCTGGAATATTAGTACTTTACTTCTTTCTATCTTATTATTAAGATCATTCGATTTCCATCATTTTATTTTTCCTTTATTAATGAAAGGAAATTTCAAATTATTCTTTTTTAATTACAGATAGAAGCACAAAGGTTTTTAGATATCTTATTCCTTTAATTTAGTTTATGGAAATGGATTTTACTTTCGCACATGTTTGCTATTTGAGCCTGCTGTAATATTTTTATCTGTAAGTTACAGACAATTGCTCAATAAAAAAGAAAATTTAGTTGCTATTAGATGAACAAGCCTATATAAATTATTAAGAAAGAATAATTTACTCTTGGCACCATATATTAAGATAGACCTGTTAAGATGAAATGCAAGTTTATTTAATAAATAATTAATTAAGCTTTTTGCTGCTAATACCTTTATTCAATCTAGAAAAATAAAGAAATCCTATATTTATGAATTTAAAGTTTGTCTCTTCTTTTTATAAAAAAATTGTAAAATAAAATTTAGATTCATTTAGCTAAATATTCAGTTACTTAGAAGATTTTGGTTTTAAAATTATTGTTAATACTTAAATAAAATGTTGCTATAATGTTTTATAAATTATATTAAGCTCTTATGAAAGATGCTATTTATTTTTATATTGGAATAAATTTTTCTTAGCTAAAATTACAAATTTTTCCTTTCTATCCTTTTATAAATCTCATAACTAAGCATCTTAAACTATTATTAACCTTCACATATTTTAAAAATAAAAGCATCTATTCTGTTTATTCGAAAAATAATAATAGCTATAGAGAAAGAGAATAGGAAGGTTTATGCAGATATTATGAAAACTATAATAGATTAAAGTTATATGCATATCTGTTTTGAAAGTATACTTCTCTTATATAATTAAATCATTTGCTTGATTTATTTAGCTCTTACAATTTAAATTGACACATCTTATTATTTTCCTACTTATCTTTATTATCTTTTGAAGTTATATTTGTTTAGCTTTATTAATAGCCTTTAAATTTATTATTCAATTAGTATTAAAGAAATTTAAGCATTAATAGAGCAGAATATTTATTGTTGTCTTAGATAAAATCAAATAACTCAAACGTAAATTCAGTCTTATTAAAATAGAGAGACTTAAATGCATAAAGAGAAAATGATTTGAATATTATTTTTAAAGCAGGAAGGGAATCTTATACCATAAGATTTAAAATAGAAAATATCAATCTAATCCTTATATAACTAAGAAAAAGTGTAAATAGCACTGAGAGTATATATTAACTAAATTTTGCATACGATTTCCTAAAGGCTGGTATAGTTTATTTAAAAGGATAATAATAAAGTTGCATTTTATATATTTATTTTTCTTTTCATATCAAATTGCCTCTTCACTCTAAAATAAGTAATTGAATATTTATAATTAACTTACGAAAAATTTTAAATTAAATCTCCATTTAAAAATTTAACTATAGAATAAACAGCTTAGTTTGAGAAAGCACTATACTTCTATCTTTATAGCAATATAATTTTATAAGCAGGTAATTATTAAAATATTTATTACAGATTTAACTATATCACTTTAATTCTTTTCTTGCTCTGTCACTCTCTGATAATAGTTTCCAAACTAGATAATTTTCAATACTAATTTAATGATTTGAAGTGGTAATAATTCCATGCTTCTTTAGGTTGTGAAGACTTAAACCTAAAATAAATAGTTAGATAGTGAGAATATTAAAAAATCTACTTATATTAATTTAATTTTTCTTTCATTAATAAGTTGCCAAAGTAATTAGCTATCCTGCTTAGACTTTTTTGCTTTGATTTAAATTTACTTTTATACTTTTTAGCAATTTATATATCTCAACTATCTTATCTTACTTTAATTAAAGCACTGTGATATTTTCAAGGATTATAATATTAAAGCATCTATCAGATAAAATCCATATATATTCACTTAGATATTAGAACAAATTTTAACACGAGAAAATTATAATTGAGCACTTAGTAATTAGCTAGCATTCTTACTAAGAATTTAAAGTTTTTATTTGTTGAGTTACTAAAGACTTGATATTATATATCCTACCTTGAGAAATACATGTAAGTATAAACAATGGAAATTAGCTTCTATTTAAATAAGTTATTATGAAAAATATTAAACTATTTATATAAAATGGCTAATAACAAAGGATCTATAGGTATTTTTATTTATTATATTAACAGAGTCTTCATTTGCTGTTGATGATACACTTGTTGATATCTAAATGAAATAGACTAAAAACAATAAGAGATAAAGGTCATTTGAGAAAAAACAATATTAGATGATAAATGCTAAAGAATCGTAATGATTTAAAATCCATAATAAGAATGTAAATTTTTATTATTTATAGTAAGATAAAAATTCCAATTTAACTAGGTAAAACTCGGAGTACAAAGGGAAATGAGTGTTATTTCATGACGACTTTTTCAGAAAGATATTTGATTAGCTAATTTTATTGTAAGTTTTTAAAGTTAGTTTAATTGTATACTCAACAACTATCACACCTTATAAAATAGCCTTCATTGAGCAGGAGAACTAAGCTTGATTGTACTTAGAAATTTTCATAGACTTTGTGTTTTTTATAGATATTATCGTTAATTGCTTCTCCAGCTACTATGATAAAAACGAAAATTTAGTCGTTGATAAAAAATAAATTATTAAAAACTATGTTACAGGATGACTAGTTGTAGATATGCTTTCATGTCTTCCAATAGAGTTTTTTTATGAATATAAAGATTTTAGTAAGGAGACAGAATTTTGGTATTATAATAAATTAATAAGAATTGTGAAATTAACGAAGTTACTCAGAATAGCCAAGTCTTTCTAAAGCTAAAATAGAGGGCTTAGTTATTTAATATAATTCCTAAGATTAAACTCGTAGAATGAAAAATGCATCTATTTCTTTTTTATTTATATCATTACTGTCCATTTTATATCCTGCATCTGATACTTCACTGCTTCTATTGAAAATTTATCTGAAAACACTTGAATTTCAGTCTATTAATACAAAGATAAAACTGACCTGGATAAATATGTAGTGAGCTTTTACTATACAACTGCAACTCTAGGAACTATTGGATTCGGAGATATAGTCCCTTAGAATAAAACTGAATAAATAGTAGCTTGCTTTATACTCTTAGTTGGAATCATATTTTATTCATACATTATTGGAAACTTTATCAATCTAATAACTTAGGCTAGTAGAAAGAATTCCAATCTTGCTAGGCAGATCGACTTTCTGAAAGGAATAGATTAAGAATTCTGCTTAGGAAGGTAACTTAAAATGAAAATTATTAAAATGCTAAAGCATAATGAATAAAAAATGAAATAAGATGTGTAAGAACTATTGAGTGTTTTACCTTAAAGTTTAAAAAATGAGCTTACTACTAAAATGAATCAAGTCTTAATTAAAAAATTTTGGTTCTTTCAGAATCGCACATCACACTTTATAGTTGCTTCTGCGGAAAGATTAAAACCATTTAAGCTTCTAAAAAATTAGACAGTTTACTAATAAGGAGATCCAGCTAATGAGATGTATTTTATAGTAAAAGGTATAGTTTCCTTTTATATTAAAATACATAATGAAGATGTATGCTATTTCCATTTGCCAGAAGGTAAGCATTTTGGAGACCTTCCTTTTTATTTAGAATTGATAAATATTGAAATTGATGAAGATTGTTAAAATGAAGAAAATGAGTTTTAATATGATCTAAGATAAGAGACAGTTAAAGCTAATCAGTTTAGTGAGCTTTTAGTTTTAAGTAAGTCAGATTTTTGTGAAATTTTCAAATCTTGCAAAAATGATTAAGTTGAAATTTGGAAAATCACAATGGAGCAACAAAAAGAAATGGAAGATAAGAAAATTGCTACTATTTTAGAATTGAGAAATAGGAGAAAAAAACTTTCTACTTTCAATAGATAGAAAAAATTATCGCTCATAAGTAAATTTTAAGAATAAATAAAATAAAGCAACTCGTAATTATTACTTCCAGAAATAAAATAAACAAGCTTAAGAAAAAATAATGAATCCTAGTCAAAGGCAAATGGACTTATGTAACACTTTATTTAAAACTCTATAAACACTAATATATTAGACAAAATTCAAAAGGGAATAGAAAATGCTGTCTGTAATTTTTTATTTTTAGGAAAAAGTCCGAAAAAAACTAAAACTAGAAGAAATTAAACTGATCTAGATTAGAAGCTAACTTAATTAGAAAAAACTATAGGAACTTTAAAAGAAGTATTAACTTATTCAATGCTTCCATAAGAGGCTTTTAGTCCTGTTTAATGATTTATTAAATCAGAATCTACAAATCCCTTTATGAATAATTAAACATAACCAGAGCAATAAAAAAATTCCTAAGCAAATAAAATTAGAAAATCGATTTTTCTTTAGCAAAATGCTAATTAAAGGCTTTAAAAGATTTAAGTGTAGTTTTAAAATGATTGATAAGGGGCTTAAGAAAATTTCATTATTTCAGAATAGTCAGAAAATAGTGAACCTGATAAACATGATAGCTTCATTTCAGATAATTAAATAAGTAATTGCAATACGTAGTTTCTGGATGAAAATAGACCAGAACTTAATGTTTTAAATTCGAAGCAAATCACTGTAAGACGAAATGAAGATTTAAATTCCGAAAAATCAAGAAAAAATTCAAAATAATTCTTAAAAAAAGAATCTGAGTTGGAAATCTTACAACTACCAAATGAAAATTCAGAAAAGTCAAATAAAAATCAATTAAACTCATAAACAGAATTAAGAAAAGTCATCTTTTTAAATGAAGAAGGAAGTAAAAGAAAAACATCTTAAGATAAATATGAACATCCATAAGATAATTTATCTTTCCAAAATGTGCTATTTAGTTTTAGTGATTAATGTCCATAAAGCAATGTATATATAGATCACATCCAAGAATAAAATAGCTTCGCTAACTCTAATTTGCCAGTTTTCAATTATCATTTGATTAAATAGTAAAGTTCAGATGAGAAACTAAAAATTAATAAATGAAAAACTTTTAATTGAGTAATTCTAATTTAAAAAATAATTAAGTTTTTATTTTAAAATAATTCAACATTTAATAAATAAAGAAAAAGCACAGAACTAAAGATAAAAACTAAGTAATCATAAATTATTATTAGTTATATTTTAAATTAAATGTTTTGCTTATCTTTAACAAAATTTCCTTTATTTATTTTATATATTTTTAAATCGAATTACAGCTGAATGTAGATATAAATTAGATGATTCATTTATATAGTCGAATGATATTATTAGTGTTTGATAAATAATTAGTTTAAAATTTATATTTGGACTAATTCCTTTCTTAAGCTTCCACTATATCTTATTTTAATATTGCCTTAATCATATTTCTCTTCAGTTTTATAAGTTTATAAGTTTAAATTTAAATTTTTCATCTTAAATGAGCTGTAAAAGAGGAAGACACTTTAAAAGAGTAAAATTTTAAAATAATAATTTAAAATTATAGATGCTGGATAGATAGATATATAGATAATCATTCAGAAACAAATATAAAAATTAAAAAATATGAAATAATAGTAGTGAAACATTTTAATTAAAGAGAAATTCACTAAGCAATTCACTGTAATTTAATATCAATTGTTTAATTAATTAACCATTCATATAAATTACTTATATTAATAGCTTTTTGATAGAAAATCTTAAAAGGAAAATTTATCTAGTCTAATTATATAAATATATTCACTATTAAATCTCCATTTATCTTAATTCTTTCTTATAAATCTTTTTAATTTTATAAGTCTATAAGTGATATTTACATTGATATTTTCCTAATTATAATTAACTATGCAATTTTAAAGTTTTAAATCTGATTTTTTCAAATTATAAAAAATAGTTTAATAATATATCGTCTAAGTGAGCTAGCTACCTTGCTATATATAATGAATATTTATAAGGCATAAATTAAAAATTTATTATTTTTAAGTTAGTTTGCTAAATGTATTACAGCCTCCTATAAACTGCTTAGCCTATTCTAATGAATTATTTCATAAATTATTATTAATTTAATAATCTTAAACCCACTATATTCATTTATCATTCATACCAATTCATTATCATTTAGAATTTATATCTATAAAATTAAAACTTTTATTTTATATAACTTTGACAAGTATTCTAACTCCCTGTTGATATGCTTTTTCAGAAATAAAGTTAAAAGATCTAAAAAATAGAATCTTATTGAATTAGAATTGTATAATTGATAAAATAAAGTAATATAGTTAAATTCTAAACTAGAATTTAAAGCTTTGATTAAGCATAGAATACTTTATAATTATACCCAACAAATAAAATACTTGAGCAATCTCTTTATCCTTTATAAAAAGATAACTATTATAAGAAATAGTTTATCGATCTAAGATTGAAGGATAAAATAAATTCTTAATAGAATATTTTTTAATTTACTCGCAAGAAAAATTAAATAATAATCAAAAGAATTATGAATAACTCAGGAAAGAAATGGTTTATAACTTGACAAAAGAATAAATAGAATCTTACAATATTTTAAAGAAATTAAATAATTAAAAACTTTCTTTCTATAACTAAATTTTTATTATTGTGTTTTGATAATCAAAATTACTATTTATAGCGATAAATTAACTTTGCTTAAGAGTTCGCAAAGTTTTTTGAAATTTATCTCTAGTTAAAATAATCTTAGCACATATCATAAAAAATACCCTTAAAATAAAACTTTTTGACTAGTTACCATTTATACTATCTTAGGATTTATAAATAAAATAAAGCTAATTATAAGAATCTTTTTATAAATAAATACATGCCCAATTTTATAATGCTAACTATTTAGTTAAAAGTTTTTAAGATTAGAGAATTATTAAATTAAAATTATCTAAGACTTTATAAAATAAAGCTAAATTATCTTAAATTAATTAAAATTATCAAAGAAAATATTCAATTGTATAATTTTAAATTCTTCTCTTATTATTAGGAATTTTGTGATTTTATTGTTATCTGAAATTAATTAGTGTAAATCCTAGTAAAAATGTGAGATAATTCTAAATTGCTTTATTATATGATAAAAAATTATAGAATTTATTAGCTAAATTTCAGATTTTTATCTTTATTTTTTAAGCAAGGGAGAATTTTAAAATATTAGTTTCGTACTAGAATAATACTCAATTTATATAGATATGAAAACTATGAAGTGTAGATATAAATAATAAAAGAATTATCATTAATCTTTTAAGAAGAGAAACCTAATATTAAGAAAAATAGACACAAATCATATAATAATTAAATTTTAATTTTCCTTTTGAATCAATTACAACTTAAGTTATCTTTAAAGATAATCATCCTAAATAAATCCAATATTAAACTTAAAATTATAAAATACAAATATTTATTTCATTCAATGTCATTGTAGATTATTAATTATTAATACTCTGATAAATAAATATAAAGTATTAAAAGAAATAAAATTAATAAATAGATAAATTTTATTCCTCAGAAATTATATTTAAAGAACACATACTCTATAGAAGTTTTTTTATTAATTTAATAAGAGTTTTGACAAATAAAATATTTAAAATATTATTTAGTTTTTTTAGTAATGCAATCTAGCTATTATAAAAAAATTTCTACAATTTGGATTCAAAATCTTTCATAACAAAAACTAAAAGAATCTAAAATACTAAATATTTTTTTCAAAAATTAAGTTCAAAAAAGCATCAGATTATTTCATGTCAAGATATATGCATTAAATCTCTTTGATTTAATTTTAAATTCTAAAAACATAAAAATATCTGAATCACTTATTTCTTCTTCAACTAAGAGTAAGTTGTAAGCTACTGAATACACGTATCCTTCAAATTCTTCTAAAATTAAGTCTAAAAACAATCTTAAATATTAATATATAATAGCGCAAACTTTAAAATCTTTTACCTCTTAAGAACTTTTTCACAAATTTCGTTCTACTTTTTTATAATATCAGTTACCAAAAAATATTTTGAGATAAAAAACCTAATTTTTATACTTTTTAACTCTCTGAAATTGAAAAAAATAAATAAGTAGATACAATTATTATAGTAAAGATGAATTTGAACTTCCTTAAAAGAAAATGCTTTCCATCAGAATATAAATTTATAAATAATTAATTAGTCGTAAAAGATCTTCAATAGATCAAACAAAAATGAAATAAAAAAAGGAAAAATAAAAAAAAATAAAAGAAATAGATTCATTCTACTACCTATCTCTTAAGTTCGGCTTAGTTTCTATAAATATAGAAATTAACTTTTTCTTTTTTCAACTATTTCGTTATTTCGAAGATCCTTTTCCACTTTATGTATTATAAGAAGTACTTTACTTCTAGATGTGAAATCGAGTCACTCTACTTTCTTTTTATATAAAGTTTATTATTTTCATTTACTGTGGAATTTTCTTTTTGGTTTTTAATGTCTTTATTGGTCTTGCTTATTTTTCTTATTTGATGAGCCATTTACACCAATATTTTTTTATTTTTCTCATTTTATTTAATTTTAATAATTAAATTTTTTAGATTATATTAAAAGTATTAAAACTGAGTTTTTCGTATTTTGTTTTAATATTTTTTTGCTTTATATGTTTGGAACGATAAAGATATATGAGTATCTTGTTTCCAATTTTTTTAAGAAAAAAAATTATCAATATCTAAATGATATTTGGTTTTATCTAAATTGAGTATGACATAGATAGAAGTATTTAGCATAGCAATTAAAAAAACGGAAAATTGCGCGGTAAAAATGGAATAGTCGATTCGCTTTTCTAGAAACTAAAATAGAAAAGCCAAAAGAAGGTGGGTAAAGAAAAATAAAAGTAGATGACTACATCTAGATTTAGTTCTTCTTCCAAAGGTAAAGTGATGGTTGGAATGTAATAAGTAGAAGAATAAAAAAATTACCCTCATTAAAACTCTAAAATTAAGTCGAGCAAATGAAAAAATAAATTTCCCGATATGAATAAGCCATATATAATCAAAGCATATAAATAAGAGAACTTATGAATAATATTGATAATATTGATTTTCAGGATAATGAATTAACAATTTTTAGAAAATAACTAATATAAAATAAATTAATAACAGAAGAATAATTATGAAGATAATCTTAATCAAACTACCAAATAATCAAATAATGGAATTAGAAAAAACTCCAACTTAAATAAAAAAAAAGAAATCTCATAATTAGAAATTTAAGGTCAGAATATAATAAAAAGATTAGAAAAGATAGAAAACAAGATATTTATAAAAAATTAATCAAGATAAGATCTTAAACAGAGTTGATACTGCAAATAAAGATTTCATCTATTAAGGAAATGCATAACTTGAAAAAAAACCGAACGAAAAAGAACAAAAATGAGCATGAACTTAAATTAACAAACTTTAAATTACATCAAATGGAATTTATAAGAGAAAATATTTGCTGGATAAACTGAGAATCAAAAGTAGTTACCTTCCACTTAATCAGGAAGATCGTGGTATCTATCCTCGTTAAGAAAATGACAGCAAGTACCTGGTTGAGATCCCAGAGAATGCTAAACTCTTTTTTACATTTATCTTATAATTAATTAATTGAGTATGAGATAGTTAAGTATATAATTATTATATACTTTTTTGAAATGGACACGAGTCTATGTATGCTAAAAAGGCAATCCAAAGCAATGTAGATTGCAATAAGAGTACTCAGTAATAGAGGAACACGGATATTTATGAATGTTCCCTTTTTGCTATATTATATTTATTTGAGGGTTTTCTCTTGTGGTACGATACGCTATTTAGTTACTAAGTGGAGTGCTTTGAGTAATGGTCACTAAAATCCAGATCTCAGAATTCTATTGATTTATATTTCGCTCATCTAATCGGAGCTGAAAAATATCTAAATAAATTAGCGAAGCCAATTAAATTTTTATGGAAGAATTTAATTCGACTGTGCTATTATGTGCCAGAATTGGAAATTTCTCTAATTTCAACCTTCAAAAGAATTTCAAGATATTAGAGAAGGAATACAATCAATTTTTATCTTAAAAAAGTAGAAAATAATAAAATATGCACTTGCAGAGAAAAAATTAAGTCAAGACAATGTAGATCAAGAGTTACAAGAGTAGATAAATTAGTTGATGTAGCAGAAGAATCAAAATAAAAGGGAACAAAAATGGCATATTTTTTAATTTTCTTTGTAGTACTGATACTATTTGATTTTAGGCAATCAAATAAAGGTGATACCATAATATTATATACAAATATTTTATGCAATGTTTGAGTAAATCATCTGTAAGTAATAATATCTAGATAGACTTATTAAATAAAAAATTAATTCCAAGAGATTTTACTAATGAAAGAATTTTAAAAGAAGATTTAACTACAATGTTTCTTCATTTAGAAGATAAAATAAAAATTAGTGATGTAGCATTGATATTTCATATAAATAGCTTATTGAATATCTTATTATTCTTCTTGAAAACTAAAAATAATATAATATTTAGTATTTAATCTATTAATTTTACACTGTAATTTATTAATAAAAAATTTATAATAAAGCAGCGTTTGGCTTTCTTTTTTGATAATTCTCTGAATATGTCATTAGATATTTTCTTAAGATTCTATCTAAAAGAACTCTTAAAGTTCTATTAGTTATTTTTAGCTATAAAGCACATATAGCAGGTTTACACATGCATAGATGATTTAATTTAATAATGCAAATATTTGATGTCAAAAAGGAAATCTTATAACTCTTCTTTATTTCAAAAAAAACTTTACTTTATTAATTAATTTTAACTAAAAGAGTTTTGGGGTCTGGACCTCCTTTCCAGTCAGACGATCCAATGCTCTCTTTTTAAGAAATAACGGGGATATTCTGTTGTGTTACAGACATAGCTGCCAGGGAGCTCTATCTCTATGAACAGCCAGATTTCAAGCCCCTAACAAGAGCGGATAATCTCGAAGACAGTGTTCCATTCAGAGAAAATGAATCTGACCAGGTACTTTCTCATTGACAGGAAAATAATTTTTTACTAGCCATAAAATCAGAAAGTTTAGTCTAGAAGGTCAATCTCAGCTCCCATTAACTTTTTAATTATACTAGACTTTGCTTTATAACTCAGATTTTCATAAAAAATTATAAACGAGAATTTATTTATAAGTTATAGAGTTATCAATTATAAAAAATACTAAAAAACTTAGAATAAAGAAATAACTATTTTAAGAAAAATATTCTTACATAGATTAAACTTAATATAGTCAATCATTTAAAGCTAAGATCATTTCTCTTTTTTTAATTGATTAAACTAAATATAATCAGATTACTTCAATCTAGTTTTACTTTTTTTCATACCATCTTAACAATTTAAGTTCTATCTTATGTTAAATCATTTTAATTTACTTTAAATAGCAAAATGGACTAAGAGTTGAGGGACATAATATGTCTTCATCTAAAGAGTACTAGTAGTGGTTGGTTGTTAAAAAAAATAAGGTTAAAAAAATTTTTATATTAAGAAAGAAGAAAAAAGGATATAACTAGGAGGTATTAATTAGTTTGAGCTTTCTAAAAATTGAATGAATAAAATTTAGTTAGACTCAATTATTTTCTATAAAAAGTAGCTAATGGAATATTATCTAACTAAAATATTAAATTAAAACAAAATCCATAAAAGCTTATATTAAAAATACAAGCTTTCTTTAACTTATAAGCAATGGCTCCTAGAAATATCCTTACATAAATAAAATATAATAGGGGAAAAAATTGAAGATAACTTTATAAAGATGCAAAAAATAGAAACAGAAGATAGCCTTAATTATGATAAAAAGAGTAATCTATAAGATACGATTAAATAAAAATTTAACAATAGGTGTTTATTTAAAGTTATTTTAGAGTTAATGAGAAATAATCAATTAACTTAACTCTTGATTATTAAAATTGCAAACAAGTTTATATTGCATCCAATATCAAACAAAATCAATAATTAATTAAAATTTAATATGCTTTACAATGTTTCATGTAGGTGATTAAAATGTTTGCTATTTATTTCTCAATAATCTTTATTCAAACTCATTTAATCCTTTTCTTCTTCATCTGCTCTCTAAACAATTTGCTCCAATAATTTTATATTTATTCTTCATTTTACAATAAAATTTAAAATTCTTTTTTGAGCAACTTTGAATGAAAATATTTACTCCCAAATACTTTCCAGTTTTTTTTTGCTAGTTAGATAATTTTCTAGTTAACTCTTCAATTCTAAACTAGAGCTTTTAAAACAGCTTATTTAGAACATTAAACATATCTATTATTCTTCAATCTAATCAGTTTGATTTCAACTTTTAGATTATACCTTGTGCTTAATGATTCTTTTGATTTAAAGTTAGTAGAATATAATCATATTAATCTTCCATATTTTCTTCTTCTATTAATTCAAAATTATTTCAGAATCTTTCAAATTTAGCTTTATATTCTTCTCATATAGCTAAATTCTAAAGCTTATAAGCCTTGGAATGTACTCAAGTAGTTAGTATTGAAGGATTTCTAATAATATTTTTAGTTCTTAATTTTAGCAAGACTGGATGTATCAAATCCACTACTTTAATGTTAAAGTGATAGCTAGCAATAATATAAAATATATACTTAGTTTTATAATTGACTCTATTTCTAAAAGTATCAAAACTTTAAGCATTTATTATTTGTCAGTCTTATTCTTCAATGAAGCTTATAATTTTTAAGCATTATCTAATAATTTATGTCAATTATTACTACCATAACCTTATAAAAAGAGCATTTAAATCTTCCATGAAAGTAATAGATAGCCTCCTACTTCGTTAAGAATGAGATCTAAGTTCGACATATTAATCCTTTAACTAATATATAATTTTAATCTATCAGTGTAGCATGTTATAAAATAAATATCATTCATTTTACTAGTTAAAACAAATAATCTTATTCTTTGAAATCTATATCTATTTGCCTCTAATCAAGATCTTCTTTAGCAATCAAGCAAACTTATCCAACTCTTTGAGTTTTAACAGTTTTTAACTAAAGTTTTATATTCTTGAATTTATATGGAAACAAAAACTTGATGCTGTCAAGTTTGATTGATAGAGAAAATGCAAATAGTATAATATTTTAAAAGCTAAATATTAAATATTTAGTTCTATCTGAATTAATATTTCAATATGTTAAGTTTAAAGCAATTTAACTTACTCCACCTTTAATTCCTAGTTTCCTTAGTAAAGTGTAAATGAACATTCATTAGTAATTTTAATTAATAAAATTAACTAATAATTTATAATTATGTCTTATAATCTATATCAACTTTCTTGTAAAACATATTATGCAAAGAGAAACATATTTTTAGTAAGTGAAAAAATATTTAAGGAAGAGTATTAATAATAGTTATGTCATAGACAATTAGATATAAAATAAGATACTTTAAATCTGTTTAAAAGATAAAATAGTTAGTTATTATATAAAACTTCTGGTTCGAAAGCAATTTATTAAAATGATTGTTATGATTTAAATTTAAGAATTCAATTCTTATTCCCTAGATACATTGATAAAATTAATGCAAATTAAGAAACATTTCTAAGTTTATTTTGTTTATTTAATGTTTTCTAAGATATAATGCTTCACTTTTTTAATTTTTTAATTATGCTGTTCAAATTAAGAAAATAAAGCTTTTCTATTTTCAAATAATTTTAGGGAAAATAGTAAATATTGATAAATAAATAATAAATCATAATTCATTTAATTATTATATACATTTTTCACATTAAAAACCAAATGATCTAATTCTGTTTGCTAATAAGTTTTTTATATCATACTATTCATTTGTTTTATTTTTATATTCTATTATTGAAATGTTGTCCTATTTACCTCGTAGTCTTTTGCCTTGATTCAATGAAGAAGATTCCGATTATATTTGCTTTTTCTCCTCTAGTCTGGCTTGTCTTCTTATTTTTTATTTGATGCTTTATGTTGTCCATTTAATCAGTTTTTATCTCTTAAGCAACAAAGTTAAGAAAAATAAAGCTTGCTATTGAATAAAAAGTGAAGATTAACTTAGCTTTAAAAAAACTCTAAGTAGCTACATATAATACAAATATTAAATTAAAATAGTAAAGCAATAGGTATGCAATTATTAATGCTTGCTATGAGTTATCTGCTTTAAATTAGCTTGGTATGAGTTAAAATAATAAAAGATTCTTTTATTTTGCTTAAGAAGTTCTAAATATCCAAAATTTTCAATATAAAATATTTTATAAAGCTAAAAATTAACTCAATTATTAAAATGTTTATTACTTCCAGAGTTTTCTTCATTAGCACTCTAATTTCTAATCTGCTTTAGAAACTTATCTGCAAGATAATCATTAACATGCTTCTAAATAAACCACAAGTAAGTTATGATTAAAACTGGACACCATCTAATAAAAATTGAACAATCAAACTTAATTCTAATCAAAATAGAAAATTAAATAATTTACCAAGTAGCAAAAAGAAAATCAGTTATATGTTAATTCTGTAGAAGGATAGGGCATATAAAATTAGACTTTTGAAGATACTAAAAATTGCAAAAGAAAATTAAAATTTCCAAAGCGCTTAACCAAAAGTTTTTTTACATCTGAAAGCGACCTTTATATGAAAAAGATGATTGAGGCAGACTAATTATTCAATAAACAGTAGATGCTAAAAAGTAGAACTAAGAAATTGTTTGTAAACGACTGAAGAATTGAATAGAATATAAGCAGTAAAGAAAGGATATAATAGTAGATATTTTATTCAAGAGTATAAACCTGTAGAAGAAAAGATGAATTAAGTAATTTTCATGTTTATTTTTGAGAAATTTTATAAACTAAAACGAGAAAAGTAAAATAAAGACGACGTCATATTAATAAATTATGCAATGGTCTAATATTTAAAAAAACAAATTAAACATTTTTTTCCAAAAAGATCAAGTTTAATTGCTCATCAAATCTTTCCACGTCTCATTCCATGCATTAACTTTCTTTGAGCCAAGTTAACTTTCTAAAGTTTTTCATCATTATCTGAGTCATCATTTTCTTCCTCAAGTAAATCGTTAACTTCTGAATTTTCATCTTCTTCTATTTCTTATACTTCTGCACTATCACTTTCATCATCAGATACTCTTATACTTTTTCTTCTACATTTTCCTCTTCTAATTAATTTACATCATTATCACTATCTTTTGTTTCATTTTTCACTTACAATTTTACTTCATATTTACTATCTTTTAAACTGCCGCTTCTTTTACTCTTTCTTTCATCACCATTATTAGTATTATCTGTAGTACTATTGGTTGTAGTATTTTAAGATGAACTATTGCAATTTTTCAATTAATTATTTTTCTTTTGACTTAAAGTAATTTACTTGTTTTAGGACTGTTCTTTGATACTTATGAAGTTCCACTTTATGTATTATAAAATGTACTGCTTGAAGAATCTTATAAAGTACTATTACTACTAGATTGAGAAGGCGAGTAGATATTACTGTCAGTCTCCTAAGTACTATTATAGCTTTAGTCAGTTGAAATTTATGTTTCATTCTTTTTATGGAGATTGGATTTCTTACTTGAGACAGTGACAAAAAGAACGAAGAAAAGCAATTGAATCGAGATGCAGCTGTTCATTTGATTTCTAAGTAAGAAAGGTTACGTTGCTTAAATATACGAAGTGGTTACAGTAACAATTGATAATAATCTTTAGAATTTAAATTTACTTATACTTTCAAAAACTTTTCATAAATAAGCAAAACTTTATTTACTTCGATAAAGCTTTAATTTTATAGAATTAGTAGTCTATTGCTTTAAAAAGCATCTTAAAGAGTTGAATATATAAAAAAAAATGGTAGAAGGGTTCAAGAAAGGCTTTTATACCACCTCCTAAAAAGGGGAGAGAAAGTAAGAACCCTCATCTCTAACTAACACGTCTTCTTCCTAGAAATAATCTTCTTCTCAAAACCTTCAAGAATAATAGACTCAACTAGGAACTTCCAGATCAACCTAAAAGATGGGACAAAAGCGCCAAAAGGCTACCTCGATGACACCAACTGAAGAGGAAGGACCTAGAAAGGTGCTGGGGACGCAAGAAGCAGCAGCCGTGCGAGAGTTTGCGATGCCACAGTTCCAGGAAGAACAGGCATAAATTTTAGTCGCATTCTCTGACCTGAAGGAGGAAGTAAAGAAGCTACGATTAGAGAATAGAGCTCTAAAAAATCAAGTTACTGAGCTCAAGGAATGGAAAGAAAGCTTCTGGGAAGTCTTCGATCGAGAGCAAAACACTTTCTTCAGGGAAATGGGATTGCTACAGCAGAGAACAACTGTGCTTGAAGAGAACAGCAAGTAGCAACAGTAGACAATTCAAGATCCAATGGACATAGAAGTGCTATTAATTTACCGAGGAATCCAGACAAGAAATGAATTAGGAATAAACCAAGATGTTTTGTATGCAAACAAACTGGACATAAATATAGACAATGTTAGAAATTGAAATTAATTAAATAATAGTACTGGAATAGAAAATAATAAGAAAAATAATAGTACTAATATTAGGATAAGATAGACGAGAATTCTGTAACTAATTTTATCCGTCAGGAGGTCAAATCTGCAAACCGAAGTGGTATAAAATCTAAGGCGACTGAAGAAAGAGTTCTGAAGGGAGTTGGCTCCAGCCAGGTTATCAAACTTGTCCTGTGAACACGAGGTTGAAAGTCCTCCAAGTTCACTAAACTCCAATTTAAACTTTTTAATTTAGTAATTTAAGAGTTGAATATATCTAAGAATGTAATTAAAGCTATAATTTAAACTTTTATTTTAGTTTTCTCTCTATCAATATTTATTTCCTTAAGATTCCATATAAAATAGAAATATATTATAAGATATGATAATCTTTAGCAAAGCCATAAATAAATTAGAAGTTAATATTATAAATTTAGCCAACTACATCTAAAAGGTTCAATCATACTTAATTGGAATCAAGTTTAGAACTATTATCTATTTTTTCTTCTTTTATACTTATTTTAATAAAATTCCAATTTTATGCTTTAGGAAAAATTTTAGACAAAAGCTTTATGAAAAAAGTCAAGAAAAAACGTTTGAAGAACAAATCTAGAAAATTCTACTTGCTTACATAATAATAAGTAATTATTAATAAGAGACATAACTAAAGGAGGTTATAATTAGAGCCAAGCAAATTTCAGAACTAAAAGCAGAAGGAATATTTAAAAAATTAAGCATGAAGAAGAAATTCATTGCTATGAAAATATGATAAGCTTAGAGTGCCTGTACATATAAGATGTATTGATAATAATTAGTCGTATTTCCTTTAAATCCAACTATTATATAATGAAACTAAGAAAGAAAGGCATTCCAATCTTAATTATCCAATAAAATTTTTGATTATTGATAATTTCCAGGAAAATTAGTGTCTTAAGCTAATTATCTCTGTTTTGAAAAATGTTTTTGAGATTAAAGCAAAAGATTTATCAGCTTAATTACCTTAATAAAAAACCATTAAGATATGGAAACTAATCCCACTAAAGTTTGATTATTGCTCCTTTATTTTATATTTTTTACAGTAGAAAGATCCAAAGGAATTAGATTATCTTATAGTATCGTTTGCAATCGTAAATATCATAAGAAATGTAAGGAAAATGAAAAATATAATTCTAAGAGAATTGAGGCTACTATCTAATTAAAAAATCCAAATATTTACACTGTTTTTTGTTTATAAAATTATATATCCTTGACTGACTAGACAATAATGTAAATATCCAGAAATAAAGTAAAGCAACCCAAATAGTTAAAATTTATTATATTGGAGTCAATTATATTTTTAGAATTAAGGACAGAGTAACAGAAATCCTTTAATGAATTGAAAATTAAAGATAAGAATTAATTAATTATATTAGTTTATTCTTAAGTGATTAAGATAATAAAGATTAAAGTCAAATTTAAATAATTAAAGTATAAGTATATCTGCATGTATTATAAAACTAAAGCAATATAATCTTAACTTAATAAAGCCAATTAATTATATTCTTCTATTTCTATTTATTAAAGCTATTTAGTATTAAAATTAACATTGAAGCAGTGCCTTCAAGAGATATTAATGTAGGAATCATTGACTAGATTTCTCATTAAAAACTCAAGTGAGTCCAGGAAATGTAAAAATAAATGTAAAATTAAACTGAAGATAAACCAAAAAAGCTTAATCAAACTTAAAAATATATAAAATAGTTAAGTCTTTAGAAATAAGTCTATCTTTTAGGCATAACTTAAGTGCTAAAATAAAGTTAAAGATAGTTAAATTCTTTCTTGAACATAATTAAGAATGATTAGAATAAAGAATTAATTTATTGATTAAGAAAATCCATAATGCTTCCTGCAATAATTAAATGACTTGGTTTAATTATGAATTAGATATTAATTAGCCTTGAGATTGGTTAAAATAGTATAAGGTTACTTGTAAAAGATAAATATGAAATATCTTTATTTAAAATAACTTAGAACTATTTAGTTTAATCATCTAATACTCACTCTACTTATTTTTTTCTTATTAAGTTCAAATTTAAAAGGCATATTTAATTTAATGAAATGGGAAGAAGCTAAAATTAAAATAGATAGATTTATATTAACTATATTAAAGTAAAGATTAACTTTAGGATAATGACTTAAGATAATCTTAAGCCTTAATAATTCTAAGCAATAAACTGAATAATTACATTAATAACTCACAACTAGAGTTTAGTAGAATGGTAAGGTATAACGTTGTAATTAATAGATTAGATAATTATCTAAATTAAAGAGGAAGTATATGTTTAATATTGCTTAGTAAATAAAAATAAAAAATTAAAACAAATAAAGGGAATAAAATGTCATTTGTTTTAGAATAATTTACTAAAAAAGTAGACTAGATATATATGTGTCAAATGTGCTAAGATGTATTAAGAGATCCTGTCTCTTGCAAAGAATGTGATTCTTTGTTCTGTTAGGAATGCTAAGATTAATATAAATAGAATAATAAAAAATGCAAAGTGTGTCAGAAGCCTTCTTAAATTGATTAAAACGGACTTAAACATTTTATTTATTTGCTAGGGAAATTAAGCATTAAGTGCAAAAATAAGGAATGTGGAAGTATATTGGAGCTTCAGAACTACAATAAGCATGTTCTAAAGTGCGTTTATGGAGAAAATATCTAAAATATTTAGAAAAATCAGGTTCTTTGGATTTAAAGCATCTAACAAGACTTAGAAGCACTTAAATCAGATTTCTAAAATTAGAAAGATAATGACTTAGATTACTAGCAAAAATTGAGTTTACTATAAAACTAGTTAAACAACCTTAAATCATTTTAAGAAGCTTAAAAATAATAAGTGAGTTCATTAGCAACTTAAATTAACTAAGTAAATATCTAAAAGGAGAATACTGAAATTACAAGTTAATAAAGCAATAATAGATAAAGTATTGAAAGATATTAAGTTCAAATGAGTCCTAAATAGCAATAACTTATAAGAGAAAAGTAAAATTCACTTTCTGGATAAAAGTAATAAAACCAAGATAGATAAAAAGTTCCTTCAGAAGAGCAATTAAACATCTAGGCATAAAATAAAAGTGAATAAAAATAAGCGAAGGGAAGTTAAAAATAATAAGTAGAAACTAAAAAATAGCCATTTTAATTAGAAATACCGGATTAGTCAGAAAACGTATAATTATAAAAGTATAATTCTGATATATTGAGCGATAAATAAACTCCTAAATCTTAAAGAAGCTTGGAAAATCAAATAAAAAATAAAAGCGAATCTAAGATTGTTTAAGAAACTACAACAAATTAAAGAAACAGTCTAGGCTCAAAATCCGTTTTAAAACCTGTATAAGCATTTGAATCATTAATATAAAAACCGTAGCAAAAGGCCCAGCAGAAATAGCAAATAACAAATCACTAGAAATAAAAAGAAGTCTAAAGCGTACCTTAACAATCTAACGAATAAAAATAAGCCAAATTAAGTAATCAAGATTAATAAAATCCAACTCAAGTTTTAAAGTAAATATAGGAAATTTAATAAGATATTCTAGTTGAGCCTAAACTAAATTAAACTGTTTCGCAAACTCAAAAAATTAAGTAACAACTTTAAAACCAAAAAGCTCTAAAATATAAAACTCCTAAGGCACAGTAACAAAGTTAAAATTGGTCTTGATAGAAATTTACAACAGAAATTAGAACAAGAATAATTGCTTAATAGACACCAAAGATATTTGCTTCTGCCTCATTTTAAGAACCAAGAGAAGCAATTATATAGGATCAAGAGAAATCAAGCTATGAAAAGAAACTAATAGATGCTGCCTTTAATGAGCATTTTATTTTTTCTACATTAGATGCATGATAAAAGGAGAATATAATTTAATAAATGAAGCATTATACTGTAAAGCCAGATGCCGTTATATTCCAGCAAGGATAAAAAGCAGTTAATTTCTTTGTTTTAATCAGTGGAGAACTTTCAGTCTAAGTAAATTAAAAGTAAGTTAATATAATAAAACCAGGCCAAGGATTTGGAGAAGCTGCTTTACTATACGACTAATTTCGAACAGCAACAATTGTAGCTTTAGATTACAGCACTATGTGAGGAGTTGATAATCAGACATTTAGACAATAAATCGAACTTATGAACAAAAGTAACTTCAAAGAAAATAAAACTTTTATAGAAAGCGTTCCACTTTTTTCAGTGTTAACGGAATAATAAAAAAATAAATTAGCTAACGCATTGGTTTGCCAAACATATGCAAAGGGTACCTTTATTGTTAAAGAGGGGGACGAAGGTGATAGATTTTACATAGTTAAGCAAGGAGATGTTTAGATATTTAAGGGATAAAAATTAATAAGATAACTTTAAAAAGGGGATTTCTTTGGAGAGTTAGCCCTATTATATAATACCCCAAGAACAGCCAGCGCTCTAGCTGCATCTGAGTCAGTAAAATGCGTAATCGTATAGAGAAATGCACTAGAATATTTATTAGGAGGATAACTTTAGAACGTTATACATTTCAATATATAAAAAATAGCAATGGAAAGGTCTAATATTTTAAAGCAGCTGACAGATGCTTAAAAGAATAATATCATCTCATAAATGCAGATTTGCATCTTTCAAGACTAAGAAATTGTGATAGAAAGAAATTAGCACTGTAGAGAATATTTGTATATTCTTATCGAAGGATAGTTAGTTTTCCAAAAAAATCCTTTAAACCCGATTGCTGAGAGCATTCAATGCTTTGCAGATTAATTTCTAGAAGGCTCTGAATATAGTTTAAATTAAATGTGGAAAGATCATATCATTGCAAAGGGAAATACTAAAATAGCCTATTGCTCAAGTTAAAAAATTGAAAAAGTGTTGGGATCGACTTTGACAAATGTACTTTAAACGAATAATATAATATAATCAATGAGATAAGTAGAGCTGTTGAGAAATGTTTCCCATTAAAAAATGCTTACTCTAATTTCCAAGCTTTAAACCATTTAATTCGAGCAAGAATAGGAAATTCCTTCCCAAGATTGTTAAAATAAGATATTTATTATACAGCAAGGAAAAATAAATATGATTAAAAACAATTAAAAAGTTAAAACTCTTTCTAAATATGATTATTTTGGTGGAAATGACTTGATTGGATATAAAAAAGAAGCATCTTTTAATACTATGACTCTTTGCGTATGCTGGTACTTGCAAAACAAAGATTTTTAGCAAATTCTTAACCAGAATATCGAGCATAAAATACTGAGAAGACTTTCTTCAACTGACTTAGAAATCTATTTAAGTGATTTAATTTACTTAAAAACGTTAAAGACAGCTCAATTTTATAACACAGTACTGTGCAAACACTAACACAAAAATTAATTTTATCAACTGAAGTATATATCAAAGGAAGCTATTGAAAATTTCGCTCTTTAGGAATAAATAATGTAGGAAAAACAAATTCTAATAGAGATTGATCATCCTTTCATAATTGAGCATGAAAGAACATTCAAAGACGAAAAGAGGCTTTACTTTTTGACAGAATTTGTCCTAGGATGTGACTTTATCGAGATTTAAAAGTAAGCTGGACTTTTCAACAGTAATGATGCAAGATTTTATACTGCATGTCTTTTATTAATTTTAGAGTATCTTCACGAAAAAGATATTATCTATCGAGATTTGAGACCAGAAAATATTTTTGTTGATCAATAAGGTTTTATCAAATTAGCTAACTTTGATTGTGCTAAAATTTTATCAGAAGGCAGAAGAACTTATACATTAGTTGGTACTCCATAATATATGGCTCCTGAAGTTATATCTGGTAAAGGGTATAGCATTTAAGCAGACATTTGGTCACTCGGAGTAATTTTATATGAAATGATTTGTGCTGAACTTCCTTTTGGAGAGAATCTTGAAGATCCTAATGCTGTTTATTAGGAAATTTTAACTAAAGATTTAGAATTTCCTTCCTTTATTTCAAGTGACCATCCTGCAGTTCCTGTTATTATTTATATGCTTGATAAAGAAAATTATTGTAAATCACTTTCTGAGATAAAAGCAGACAAGTGGCTAGAACCTATTGAATGGGTAAGTTAGAAATTAATAATACAATTTAGGATTAACTGACGCAAAAATAAATAAACCCACCCTATAAGGCAGATATTAAAGCAACTTTAAATGACTTATAGAATTTGAGTAAAGGCAGAGTAGACTTATTAGAATGAATTTAAGTAAGATTATAACATCAACTTATATATAGAAAGAAGACAAAGGTAGCTAAATTTATTCAAAAAATGATCCTGAAAAAAAGAGGATAAGTATAAGATACACAGAAATGCAGTGGGACAAAGACTTCTGATATACTTCTATCATTTTGCTTAATCATGCTAATTCTTTTTATTATTATTAAAATAATTTTTTCTTAAATTTTTGCGTTATTTACTTGAGGAGTAAAATAGCACATGTGATTGCTTTTAAATAAGAGATATTCTATGATTTTTAGATTCAATTACATTCAATCTGATTTATGATGTTGGATTAAGCATAAAATTTAGCTAAAAGCAAGAGTAGTACTAATATTATTTTCGTTTTTATAATTTTGAATATCAAAGACTTCCTTTAAACTATTTTAGAATTCTATTAAATAAAATTTCTTAAAATAGTTAGTGTATTATCCTTTAAATTAAAATAAAGTTAAAAGTTTCTAAGTTTTAATATTTGACTAGAATAAAACTTGGTTTAATTATCTCTAAGATTAACTAACAATTTTCAACTAATTTTCATAATTCTATATATCTTAATTAAAGTTATTTTAGTTTCTTTATATGATGCATCAATACCAGATTGTAAATAATAAACTTTATAAAATTTTAATTTTTTAGTTTAAGTTGCCTCTCAAAAGTCTTTTAATCAATATACTAATTTTTAAAATATTTAAAGCTTTGCTAGACTAAACTTAAATTTGCTTAAAAGTATTAATTGATGCTCTAATATTTCTTTTGTTATTTCTTCGTAAAGAAAATAGAAATAATTGATTTCTTTATTATTTTATGCTTATCTTAGTAAATACAATATTTTTCATCTTTACTTTTATCTTTTTTCTTAATATAATTCAAAAAAAGTTAATATTCTTTTATCAAAAGCTTTTATTATTCTTCTAGTAGGAAAGGTAAACAAATTATAAATGTCTTAAAATTAGCAAAAATTATAAAAGCAATAGATTAAATTTTAATCCTTATAACTTAATTAAAGTGACTTTAGAAATATAGAAATAGAGCTATAAATGCTTAATTTTTATTCTTTTTATTTTATTATAATTTTTTTATCTTAATAATCTATTCTCTATTCCCAATTTATCTAAAGGATTCTGAGATTTGGAATATCAAAATGTTTTGCTTTATAAAATTAAATTTATTATTGCTAAGTTTAGTAATTGAAAATTACTAAACTAAAATTAAAATAATTTAGTTTTAGGTAAATCTCAGATACTATTTGCAAAATCTTTCTTTATCTTGCATTGTAATTATCCAGCACTAAGATAAAAAGTAAATAAAAAATAGAAATTAAATAATTAGCCTTATTTAAAAGAAGCTTAAATAAAAAGGTTTATAAAGTTATTAATAGAATTTCAGTTTATTATCTTTAACTTGTTTATAAATAAATAAATAAATTTGATTATAGAGCGCGTAGCACTCTCGTTGGTGCGCAGCTCTTTAAAAAAAATGTTTCATACTGACAAGAATGTTTGTTACTGATAAAATTATCAGATACTGGTAGACCTTGTACAATACTGGTATAATTATTCAGTACTGATAAAAATGTTCAATACTGATATAATTTTAGAATACTCATAATCTTTAATACTTCCTGGAGGTCCAAGGACATGGCAGGATTATGTCTCATTGCATCACCAAAGCAGAGGACGACATGTGTCAATTATGGGTACTTAAATTTCCCACCTCTGATGAAGCTCGCAATATTATTTCTTTTTAGTTCCAGTATTAAATTAAATTCAAATTGAGCCAGTGCCGAAGGTCTAAGAATCTTATGTCTCGAGGCCAAACCAAAGCAGAGGAAGACATAAAGTCGATTATGGGTACTTAACTTCCCCAACCTCTGATGAAGATGACCTTGTTGTTCACCTTCGAACAACTATATAATAAATTGCTTAATAAACTACTAAATAAAGAAAGGTACTAGAACTATATAATTATAGCATCTATTGCTACTAAAATAAATTTTATCAGTTATTATACTTTTATTTATTATTTTAGATATTCTAAATTTATTGTTACTTAGACTTACTATCTAATCTTTTCAAATCATTAATTTATTATGAAATAAATTAAATAGACATCATCACTTAAATTATCACTAGTAGTAATAGCAAAACGATGTAATTTTGTTATGAAATAAGTCGAAAAAAGTATATTAGTGAGGCTATTAAAAGTATTTGCTTATTCACTTTGATTTATTTGTAAAGAGCTAGCTTTTCTAAAACAGAAAAATAATTAAATTTTAATAATTTTATATTAATTTTAGCTAATATACCTTAAAACTTTAAAAAGGATTTAAGAGAATGATGTAAGGTATATATAATTAAAAATAATAAAGTTAATTGCTTATTTTAGTGCTAAACTAAATCAAAGCTTTTATTATTTTTCCTTTATGCTTAAAATTACTTTAAAGATAAATAATTATGCTTCTATTTTAGCTAATCTACTTTTTTTTTCTAAACTAAGTTTTGATATTTATAAAACATCTTTATCTGATTTCTTAAAAATTAAAAGGCTAACAAAAGATTTTAGATTAAAAGAATTCTATCTAAATAAACTTTTTTTTAAAAATTAAATGGAATAATCTATTCGCCTTTCCAAAAACCAAATTAAGAACGCAAAAAGGAAAGCTGCGAAACTAAAGCAGAAATAATAACAAGAAGAAGATAAATCAAGTTCCTCATCTGAAGGAAAAGTTATAATTGGAACAATAGAGAGGAATCCAGTAAAAGTACAAAAATAATCAGAAATCTAAATATAAATTGACTAAATGAAAACAATAATACAAAATTATTAGGAAACAATTTACAATCAAGGGGAAAAAATAAGAGAATTAATGAATACTATCGAAGATTAAAACAACGAGCTGCTAATAATAAGACGACAATTGATTTAAAATAATTTAGTCACGGAATAGTAATTATATGAATAATTTCAATCGAATTTTAAGCAAGAACAAAATATGATTATTGAAAAAGTTTCTACTTAAACAAACATCCAAGAAAAATAGAATGACGAAAAGATTAATATAGAATTACTCCAAAGAATCGATTAACTTGAAAAAAAAGTATTTCTGAAGAGATTCAAGAAAAGACCAATCAAAAATTGCTATTATTGCAAATCAAAGTGACACCTATTACAAAATTGCGATCAGTGAAGATAAATTTAAATGAAAGAACAACAAAGAACGTTAAGAATGCTTAGCAGACTCTGAATCACCGAAACGGGAATTTACAGAAGAAGATATTCGTATAAAAGACAGAAGATTCTCAGTGGTTCCATCCACAAAAAAAAATGGCGTGGTATCCATCCACGCTAAAAAAATGGTAGCAAAAACCTGGTTGAAAATCCAGGGAATGCTAAACTTTAATTACTTTTAGTTTACTATATATATATATAAACTTTTTTACTATTTTTTAACTTGCCATTATAATAGACAAAATATTTGATTTATTTAATTTAATTTAGCTCTAACTTATTTTGAATATAATATTTCATTGATCTAAGATAAATGAAAGGAAAAATAAAAAAATAGAGGATACTATCAATATATTCTAAATAAATGTAAGGTAGAGAGAGCTTTATATAACTAAATGTTGAACTTATGATGAAACTAATAATTCAAAGGTATTGTAACTTTTTGTCCGTCTTAATTAAACATTTACATTTACTAAACAATTTTTAATTAATATATTTTAGAAATTTCTTTATATTCTTAAAAATGAATATTGCTTATTTTATTTTAGATTATGTTTATAAATAATTATTTTAAAGCTATATAATATTTTTATTTAAACTAAATATTTTAAATAGATTTGCTAATATCTTTCAATCTTATTTTTTAAGATCTTCAGCATCCTCCTTTAGATTAGTTTTGATTTTGAAACTGTGAGTTAATGATTTAGCCTTGGAAATCTCTTAACCATTCTCTCTATTTTTATTAGATTAACTTCTTTCTTCTTCTTAGTTAAGTCTTAGTTACTAAAATCTAAAACTTGTAAATTATTTTTAATCTTTTTCTCCTGTTTCATCTATAGTTTTGTTTAATTATAGTTCGCTTGATATATTTTATGAACTTATTTATCCCATTGAATGATTTCTATTTAGTTAATCGCATTTCGAATCTTCACTACTTTCATTTTCCTATTTCATTCTAAAATTCAAAGGGAATTAGTTAGCTGATTTAATAGTTAGTTAGTTTTGACTATTTTATGGATTTAAGTTTTTTATTCTTAATAACTAGCAATTTTATATTGACCCTTATAAAAGCTCCAAAAGATCACTTTTATCTCTTAAACTTTCTTCTCTCTTTAAATCTTATATTAGTTGCTATCTCATTAAGAAGATCCTATTATTCCGTTCTTAAGCATGCTTTTCTAATAAACTAGCATTAGCAAGACATTTAAAGCCAAATCTGAAAAGATTTACTAGATCAGGCTTAAGCTATTTTAAATAATTAGGATATCTTCTCTAAACAAGCAGAGTAATGACTATAACTCCTACTATTATAACTATGATAAAAATGGAAAATATAATACCCTAGCCACTAATAAATAAAGATAGTGTTCCTATTAAACTCATCAAAGAAATTAATAGGAAATACTAAGATTGAACAAAGTTTATTTTCATATATCTAAAAGGCTTTTTTAGTAGAATATAAACTCAGAAAAATAGCATTAATAAAGTAAAAATGATTCCATATAGTTCTGGAAAGTCTTTCTTAAGAACTTTGTTTAGTACTATAATAAGCACTATCGTAAAATTCTTCATTAATAGGAAAAATGGTTGAATCTTAATATGTATATCTTACTATCTAAGATCTTACCAATGAGGTGAAGTCATGATTGCTAATGGTAAATAAAAAAGAAGCACTAAACTAGAGAAAGTAAACATTTAGATATGATAAGCTGAAAAGCAATTAGTTTAACAATCAAATTTTAAAAAGCTTTCTTTTCATTCAATTTTCTAGTTAAAATTCGCATCTCATCCTTCTAAACACGAATATGGTCCAGTCAAAAAGTATAAAACTGGTAAAAATGTGTTTTCTACAAAGAAGAAACTAATATTATATGAGAGGTTTCCTAAGCATTTGATTATTCATAGTTTCTTTTGAGTAACTAATTCAAATTTAAAGATAAAGCATATAATCACTGTAAAAGTTATTATAGCGCTACACTAAGAAAAAAAATATGAGCTTCTAAACTATTAAGGAGAATATTAGAATTCTACTTGTTCAAATTTACTGTGCATAAAAGTGTCTCCAGATCTGAATAAGAGCGCTGAAATTGAAGGTCCAACTGCAATTAATCGTAGAAACTGAGAAAAAAAGGTAAAAATTAATATTTAGTCTTCAAGGCTCATTCATTCATCATTGATTAAAATTTCAAACTAGCGAGGTTTCCATAATTTTATACCAATTATGGTTGAAATAAAGCTAAGAATAAGAAGACATGTTAGTGTCCATAATTAAATACTTTAACCATCTTAAAAATCATATACTTTTCTAACTGTGAAGTCACATCATTCTTGATATTTAGGATATTGATCAGTTGGAACAATTGTTGAATTGTCATTTCATATGATATCTCCATTTGTTTAATCTCATACTATAGAACATTAAATACAATACTGAAGTTTGGGTATTTAATTGAAACTTTTATTTCCTTGGTATATATTATTGACTATATCGAAAACAATATTATCTCTATAATTAGAAGTACTTTTATATTTAACTCTTCCTGTTGCGCTAATAAAATTACTGTTTCTTATTCCTCATATCATATTTTCATATTTGTAGTAGTCTAACCCAAAACTTAATGCTTTTTCTAATCCTTTTGCTAAAATAAGAGGAATTTCAAATCAAAATGCTGAAATAACATACTGTTAGTTACATTAATGCGAAATTTTGAATAAATTCTACCCTTATTCTCCATAATACTGCTTAGGTCACATCGTATTAGTTCCATGCATTATATGAGCACTATTTTGAATATTTTATAAATCTAACATTTCAACCATAAGAAAAGTTGCAGGAACTCAACTAATAAAATTAATATCTCCTTACTTAAAATCATATTTTTAAACTAATCTATCACTTATTCTTTTTACCAAATCGAACCCATCTCAAAATACTATTATCCTTATCTCTTTTTTCATTATTTCATAAGCTATTTCATCATAATAAGATTGATTATATCTGTCTATTATAAAGCAAGTCTTATTTGAGTTTTGAATAGTTTTTCCATTGTTCTAAGCTCATAATTTCATACTATCTACGAAAAGCTTGTTAAAATTATCTCCACTTTCTACGAAAATTCCAAATTGTTTTCATTTAAATTTATCAATGAATTTTTAAGTGATTTCTGCAAATTAATACCAACTAGGTGCATTATTAATAACATCATAGTTCTTTTTTTTATCAGATAATGTTACATCTCTCGAATTTATAATGAATGGTATTTCTAACTCTAAAGTCTTCATTACATAATAGGCGGAAATTCAACTTTCACCTCAATTACCGCCTATATGGCTTATTCCTAATCTTTAGTAATTTTCCATGAAATAATGCATAGTTGCATTCAAATTACTTTTTTTACTTCCATATGAGAAAGGATTTACTTGAAAAATGTATTAAGGAAGTAAACTATCTTGCTTATTTATATAATCAAACAAACATATCATTGTTTAAGCGTTCAATATAAATGGCATGTAATCAGGACTTCCATCAGGTTCATTCTTGTTTGTAGAATAACTTACTTCTACGATTATATGGTTAGAAGGAGCTTAAGTTGTTGGTCCAGGCCATATAATTTGGTTAGTTTATTTGACTTCTTCCTCTTAAATACTTAAAACTTCTATACTCTAATCATTTTACATATTCATTAATGAAAACTCAGCTATTATCTGATTATCTCTAAATAAAATCTGCTAATTCCTGTAAAATAAATGTATCCAACTATCTTAATTTTGGTTTAATGCTTAAGATATTTTGTTAATGAAGGCTAATTATTTTGCTAAATAATGCAAAGTTAACTCAAAATAATTCCCTACTAGAAAACCTTTAGGAGCAAGAGCTAATAAACCATTAGCTAGAATATCAAGAGATAATGAAGCTTTTAATTATACTGAGCTCTTTATTTCTGGCTTCATTATAACAGAAGATTCTAATCCTAGTATTCAAGCATATTAATTACCTGTCATCTTAAAAAATGTTCCTATATTTAGGATATATGCTAGTCAGCAGACATCTGCATCCATATAAATTATTGGTGAACCATATATCTTAATAGACTTAGGCAATTCTTCAAAAAGCTTGTTCTTTATATAAGAGTCGTTACATTTTCCTTATTGAAGACCATAGTGACTATTAAAAGGAATGTTAATAGAAGTACTTATCTGTACATCCTATTGCAGCTATAAGTATTCAATAGGTTTATAAAATCGTTTATCCTGGGAATTTATATTGCTCAACTTTTTTTAATCTAAATAATTTAAAACTGCATATATGGCTTTTCCTTCTTACCTATAAGTAGGCATTATTACATATTGATTGTTGAAAATATTTTTCCAATCATCTAACCTATAGCAGACTAACTGAATCAGATTTTCCTAATGAAATGAAATTCCCAGTTATCTAGTAAAAATCTCGCTGAAAGTAAAATCAAATAGAATTTTAAAGTTATGCTTCTTAGTAGAGGTTTATAATTAGTCCATTTCATACTAAGATTCAATATGAAAAATGGAAAAATTGAGTTAAGGGCTATTTATCATATTTTATTAATAGTAAAACTAAATAAGCTCAACTAGTAAAGGAGGAGTCTTTGCCGATTTAAAAATGCCCACCTAAATTGCTTACGCTAAGCGAATTATTATCAAAAAAATGATGAAAAATAAATCCATTTTTAAATATAAAATATTATATATTTAAAACTAAATCATTGAAACAAAAGAACTTTAATTTCAGGCTTAATGTTTATAAATTAGATTATTAAATTAAAGATAAAGAAAAATAAGAGATATTAACTAAAAATTGAATTATTAGTTTTCCCAAATTTATATAAATAAATAAATAAATAAATACATTTGATTATAGAGCGCGTAGCACTCTCATTGGTGCGCAGCTCTTTAAAAAAAATGTTTCATACTGACAAGAATGTTTGTTACTGATAAAATTATCAGATACTGGTAGACCTTGTACAATACTGGTATAATTATTCAGTACTGATAAAAATGTTCAATATTGATATAATATAAGAATAGTCGCAATCTTATCTACTTGTTGGAGGTCCAAGGACATGGCAGGATTGTGTCTCATTGCATCACCAAAGCAGAGGACGACATGTGTCAATTATGGGTACTTAAATTCCCCACCTCTGATGAAGCTCGCAATATTATTTCTTTTTAGTTCCAGTATTAAATTAAATTCAAATTGAGCCAGTGCCGAAGGTCTAAGAATCTTATGTCTCGAGGCCAAACCAAAGCAGAGGAAGACATAAAGTCGATTATGGGTAATTAACTTCCCCAACCTCTGATGAAGATGACCTTGTTGTTCACCTTCGAACAACTATGGCGGTTTTAAAAAATAATTATAATAATAGATAAAGAAAGAATATCATATATGATTTATTTTTTTATATAATTTAAAATAAAAAGCCTTATACTCTAAACATTTTTAAGATAGAACTAAAGATGATGCAAGAACATTTTTCTTAAGTGGTTTTGTGAAATTTAAAAAAGGAAAATGGAGATTATATAGATAGCCTGAATAACTCTTAAATCTTATTTTTATAAAAAAATTCGTAAATTTTAAATTAAACAATGCCTAAATTAATAAGGTATTGATTAAAAATATTCAATCAAATCTATTTTATTTATAATTTGCATTAAGTCAAATTATTTTTTATATAATCCAAAACTAAGCTTTAATTATTCTTTTAACTTTATCATTTTATTAGAAAGAAATAATAAAATATTAATTAATAAGAATGTAATGCTAATCAATATAATGATTTTTCTCTTAATTTAAGAATGCTTTATTGCTTAAATATATTAAATTTATTTTTAATCCTTATATATTGCTCACTTTATGCATCTTAAATAGCTCTACTTTAATAAATTTTTATAGCATTTCTTTTTAGTTAAATGATCTAAATTTAAAATAATAGCAAAAAATATTAATTAATTGATAATAAAGTTATAATAATATATAAATTTAAATCATCAATACATAGCTCAGTTAATTATGATTATTCATCTTTATTTTTATTCATAAAATATTTGCTTCTAGAACTTTTCAATACACTGTCCTTATTAAATTTCATATATGGCTTGCTTAAAAGCAACTATACAAATTGTAAAAAAGCTTTAATTTAATATATACTGATATTATATTTATTTATATAGATATTTTCTCTAAATGGAATTTAATATAAATATATTTATGGAGTGTTTAAGAAATTATTTATTTTTGGAATTTATGCTGCTAGTTATTTTCAAATAAGATGAAGCTTGATAGCTAAAGATTTGGAATAAATTGATTTTATTAAGGGTTAAACTTTAAGAAAAATAGACCATACTAAGTTAACTTTTTTAATGTATTGATCAATTAAAATACCATAACTAGGTTTATAATAAATTTTAGCTTATAAAATTTGATAAAAACTTAATTTTATTTAAGAATGATTATATAAATCCTGCTTTTCTATATTTATTTAATTTTAATTTTCTAGACTAAATGGTAAATAGTTTCTTAAATTTTAGTTTTTATTTCTATATCTGGTGTAATAAATAAACCAAGCAAATCAAATTTTATTGTACAGACATCTACTTTTTTTAGATTTCTTTCTGGATCTTTTTATAATTTGCTAGAATTTAGTTGATAAATTCATATGTACTGAAAATTAAGCTTTATACCAATTTAAAAACTTTATTCTTTTATAGTTATTTTACCAAATGCATTTATTATTAATGAGATCAGTATTATTTGAATTTATTCTAAACAAAAGCATTAATTATGCATATAACCCCTTAATAAACTAGTTAAAACATCTTTGTATACATGTTTGTATTAGATTTCTATATTGTTTACTTTAAAACATTTTAAATATAACTAAAGGAAATATTTATAATCCTATAACTACTAAGGATATATGATTTTTAGATATTTATAAAGCTTATATTCATACTTAATCCATTTTACTCAATGAATAATTAGATTATCCTTTATTTATTTTAAATTGGCTCCATATACTTAAGTCTTAAGTTCCTTTATTATTAATTTGTTACTTTTAATAAATCAAGCACCAAAATTAAATTTGATCTTTAAGGATAATTTATTAATAAATAAATTACCAACTATGAAGACTATTTAAAATCTTAAAAAATTAGAAATTAATATAACTTGTAGTACTAACCTTAACAAAAATAAGCTATTTAGTAATTTTATACAAAAACTAGTTTTATTTACTAATGGAGTTGTATACTAAAATGTATAAAATCTCTAAGCAGAAATTCTATCTAATTTAATTAAGATTAAGTATCTTTAGTAAGACAAATGGGATATACTTTGTGGTTATTAGTAATTTAACTCCTTAATTTTTAAATATAAAATTGCTTTCACAAATTTTTAATTAGTTTAAGGAGATTATAAGTTAAATTTTATAGAAATAGATAATAGTTATATTTTGATTATTATCTAAAAGAATTATTACTGTCTGCTTATTATACACTATTTCTATGTCATTCTGATTTAATAATTAGCAATTGCTACCTTAAGCACTTTAGTTATAATTAAGATTATCTCTATTTAAATATTATAAATGCTCTTGCAAAGATTTAGAAATTAAGCTATTTATATGAGATAAGTTCTAGTTCAATTTATTAAGAGAAAATTTATCTATAAAATAACACTTAAAATATCAAAAGAACATCATTTGTAGAGCTTTATTCCTATATAATCTAATCTTCCCTTTGCTTGCTTTATTCAAACTTTTATCCTTTAACTTAAAAAATATTTTCTTAGTAGCTTTATAGCATTGTTAGATTATTATAATCTAGTCTTGATACTCAAACACAAAGGTTATTATTAATATTAAATTCTAGGATTTTATAAATAAATTTAGAATAAAACTATAAATAGTTAAAAATTACAATAAAGCATCTTATTTTAATAGTGCCTAATTAGAATTTGATTAAATTAATAAACATTTGATAGAAAATTCCAGCAACTTTAATTTTAAAGAAAGGAATAAAATAAAAAGTTAGTGAAGCTTAAAAGATTCTTAAAACTCATAAGCAAATGTATATAATTGAGTGAATACATAATAAAGATTAATATAATTAGAGAATTATAAATACATTTAATATCTTATTACTTTAAAACTTTAAGCATGTTAATAATTAATAAAGCGAGAGGTTAGAAAACTTCTATAAAGTAGAGGAAAATAATTATACTATCATTTTTAGTCCAAATAGATAAAAAATAATTGATAAACGAATTATAAATTATAAATGTTAATAGTTAGGCTTGTCATGTTTATTTCTTTTATCTTTTAGATAATTTATACATTCTTCCAATTATTTTATTATTTTTAGAGGTACTTAGCTTTTTTTCATTTCACTTGAAATATTTCCAACTATTATATTTAAATTTTATTCCTTTCTATGTATGTTGAGTAAATTTTGACCTTAACCTTCTGCTTAACTTTATTATATAGAATCTTATTTATTTTGAGAAATATTATAAAGTTCTTCTTAACCTTAGCTTAGATCAATACTCATTAAAATACTTTAGTTTTTCTAGTTATTCTCAGCTTATTCATCTTTATTACCGCTTATAATATTAAAATTGTATTAGTTTTAACTACTTCTTTATGCTAAGATATCAGCTTAATTTTCCTCATAATTTCACTGAGTTTAAGAACTATTACTCTCATCTTTAAACTAGCTAGCAAATAATAAAGTTTAATCTTGCCAAATTTCTTATTATTTTTAAGAATTCTAATTGTAAAGATTCGCTTTTTATTATTAGTCTATTCATTATTCATTTTAATAAACTACAGACCTTAAATTTAAAAAATCAATAGAAAACTGATTTGATCTAAGATAATTCAAGATAGCTTATTTATATTCATCTTTGAAGTTTTAAAAAATTCCTATTTTGTAATGCTTTTTAACTATTTTTGCTATCTCTTTTAGTGCTTATTATGAATTCTATTGATATGTTGGGTACTAAATCATCTGGCACACTAATAAAAAAGATAAAGTTTCAGTAAAATTTAATTATTGGCTATCTAAGGCAATGGAAATAGAGTCTTCTATTATTTGATATAACAAATTTAAGAAACTTGATGATTATAGGGGTTTTATTTATTATATCCATATTTTTACAAAGCTTCTATGCATTTGCTTATTCTCTTCATCTTAAATTTATTAAAAGAAATCTTCAGATTAATTGCTTGATGTTATGGAATCTTAAAGGATGTTGAAAGGATTCATAATTCGGATAAATTTATTATATTTTTTGGTTTAAGCCTTTAATTTTAATTTATATAGTCAAAGTAAAAATGCATCATAATGTTTTAAATAGATTTTATATTTGGCTCATCATTAAGATTTTATTAGGAATTCATTTCCTTACTTCCTCAATAAAAAATATTATTTCATTAGCTTATCGATTATCAACTTTTATCTTTAACGAAACCTTGTTATTAAAAACTTATAACCAGATTCAATATAAGAAAAATATAGTAAATCTATCAAATAAGACAGAGAAGATTGCAAGTATTTTAGAAATTAATTTTAGCTAGTAAAGGTAACTTATTTATTATTTAATTATTTATCAAAATTTAATATCTAGTGAAAAAATAAAAAAATAAATAAAAATAATTTTAATCTTTTAGCATTTTTAAGTTTATAAATGAATAATAATAACTTAGATAAATTTTCTAATCTAGTGCTTGTAAATTTTAATATTAATTTCTTTCCTTCAGATATCAAAAGTATTTTATAGAATTTGTTTTTAATAGTCTAACTATAGATAAGTGTATTCATAAAGTATAAGCATTATTATATAAAATATAAGCTTGATTTAACTTAAAAATTATGGAATGACTGCTTAATAAATTATAACGATAATTCTAATTTAGCTTATTTCCTTTATTTGTTTTATATATTATTTAATATAGTTGTTTTGAAGTTCAAATATAACCTTAATTATTTTATTTTTTAAAAGAAGTTTGTTCAAATTAAATTACTCTAGAAGGAAATTATTTAGTCAGCTTTATTATGTTTTATATTAAAGATAACTATGAATAATAAAGATTTATTTTCTTAAAAATGCTTAAAGAAAGATTATTTTAAATTAGTTAATTATTAATTTTATATAGATAAAGGGATACAGTAAGTCTTTAAAAGAATAAAATAAAATATACAAATTATTTATTTATAAAGGTATCTTATATAGCTAAAATTATAGAATTTCTATTATTTATTAAATCTCTTGCAAATAAATTTTTAAAATTAAACTAAGAAAATAAAGTTTTGAAATATTGTTAGTCTTTATCTTAGAGTAAAAAGGAAATATTACAACTATATAAATATATTAAGAAATGAAATCACTTAAATTTCTTTTTTAACAATGTAGTATGCATTGTTATTATAACGATATATATGAAAACTATAAAAATATTAGATGCTTAATGAAAAAAATCAAAATAAGTGCATCAACTATCTTTACTTTATCTAAAGAAATTCAAAGAAAGTTAGTAGAACTATTTATTAAATATATCTAAAATAAGCAGGATAAATTCCTAAACTGATGAAATTGTTTGAGTTAACAAAGAAATTACCTTTTACATAGATAAACATTTAAATTAACTAAATTTCAATGCAATAAAAAATATCTAACACTTTGCTCAATTTTAAATTTATTACTATATTAGTTATATTATACGCTTAAGATAAAGCAAAAAATGAGATTATTTTATTTTAATAATCTCATTCTATTTACTTTTAATCTGCTAAATAAAATTTAGTAAGTATTGTTTTTTTTTCAAATTAAAATTATTTAGAATTGTTTCCTTCCTTAAGAAATAATTTATAAAAGCATAATTAATTTCATTTACTTATATATTAGCTTATTGGAATTATTTTCATATCTCAATGGGATCTTAATCTTTTAATTGCTCTTTATCTAAAATAATTTACAATAAATTATTTAAATTAAATTAATAATACTTTATTATTAATAATTAATAAAAAATATTTGTTATATTTTTAGTATGAGAAGCAATATTTATGAATAAGCTTTTGCCTATTTCACTTTTTCCATATTTTAAAAATTTTAAGAATTTCCTAATAAATATAACTTAGATGCTTAGCTAAAACTAGAATTTAATTTATTTTATCTCAAATTTAGCATAAATTAATTATTATTTAAAAAATCATAATTTCTATTAGGGTGCAACTACATAAGCTGTATCTTTTGATTTCCGTCTTTTATTTCTCATTTGTGTTTTTTCATTAGATATTTATAAGCACAAATTAATAAATAAATAAAATTATTTAGTTTCGATATAATAATTACTTATAGCTATTTTAATTATTAATTTTAATTATGTTTTATTTAATATTTTAAGTTTCAATTTGCTTCAATGAATAGATTATAAAAATTAAATTATTTTCATATCAATAATTATTATTACTATCTTCATACTTTATACATGACAGCTTCTAATTTTATGGATATAACTTCCGTTTATTTTGCTTTGATTCAACTTTTATTTTAACTTTATGAAATTGCATGATATAAATTATTGTTTAAATCTAAAAAAGTAATGAAGGAAAGATTATTTTATGAATATAAAAATTAAAGAAATAAGGATAATTATTTTATAAAATTATTATATTTAGAAATGTATATGAAATTTCTATTAGAGGTATTACAACTCCTGAAATAATTATTTTTATATAATTATCTTAAATATGAACAAATACAATCTTAATCTCTAAAAATAGAGTTCTTATTTTCTTTTATAATATTTGTATTTATTAAGTTAGTTCTAAAATTTGAAAAAAGTAAATATATGAGAAAAATTAGAATATTCTTATTTAAAATTTATAATCCAATAAACCAGAATAAAATTCGCCTTTACTCTTATCGAAATAGTTTACTAAGACTTTTTTTTATTTATTAATATATTAGCTTTATATCCTTTTTTTAGTAAATTTTTGTTCTGCAAAAGAAAATTTTAGGTAATTATTTAGATTAATAGTAAACTCTGAATTTTTTTCTCATTTAAATTTAATTTAAATGCTATACTTTTAAAATCCTTTGATTTATATGATTTAGTATCTTCTATTATTTCCTTTATCATTTAATTTTAATAACGAAATATAAGTCTTTTTTCTTTGAAACTTCTAATTGGCTTGATAATATTTTTAAACTCTTCTTAATAATAAATCCTTAGAAATAAAAAAATTATAAAATAATTGATTTAGTGATAGAAAATGCTAAGGTGAGCAAAGGTTAATTGAACTTGAAAAATTCTAATTATATATATACTAGTTAAAATGAAAAAACTTTTATATTTCGCTTATAATTGAATAAATGAAATTAAAGAAGAAATAAGTAATTATTACAATTATTTTACAGTGTATTAAGAATAATTAATTTTAATATTAATGTATAAAGTTAGATAGCAATAACTACTATCATTTTGACTTAGCTAACTACTTATGCTATTTATTATTTTCTATTAATTTGGAATATTAAAATATCTTTAAAATCAGAATAAATTAAAATCAATCTTTACAAAATTATAGCCTAACTTTGAATTTACTAAAATTAGATTAAAAAGCTTTCATAATTCCTTTAGCCTTTATTAAGAAATTGTAAATTATTATAATTACTTCGCTTGATAAAATCTAAATGCTATAAAAAATTTTTAATTTTATTAGGTAGAAAGGGAGGTGTGAATAACTGATTTTAGCCAATAATAGTTAAGAAACTACTTTTTATCTAAAATTTCTTAGCTAGAAAGTATTAATATAAACTAAATATTCTCTAGCACTGTTTATTTTGTATTTCTTATACAGTTCAATAATTTTATAGAAATTAGAATTAAAATCCATAATGAAAAAAACTTTGACAACGTAAAAGTTAAATATAATATTCAAATATCTAAACTTAATACCATACAACTCATTTCAGCTCTGCTTTTCAGATTTATGGTAATTAAGTTTATCAATTTATAAATCATTTGTATTTAAAAAGAGTTCTCGGAAAATATAAGGCTAGAAATAAAAAAGAATATATAGCATTTTTTTATTCTTAAAGCAAAATTAAATATAATACTTTTATTAAGGTAGTTAATAAAAGAATCAAAAGTTAAAATAAAAAATCTAATTTAAACTTAGATTTTAAAATTAGTTAAATAAAAAGTATGCTAAAAGTACTAATATATATAAATAGAATCTTTACTTGCTAGAAATTCTTTAAAATACTAAATAATTCTAGAAAAAATTTAATTATCTTATATTTAAATTAGACAAAAATAAAATAAAAAAATGAGATACATCAAAAAAATTAAAAGAAATTTAGTTTAAGCATATTTAATGAACGAAATTTAAAATTTACATATTTTAATTGAGAATTCAATAGTAGGCTTTAAAATAAAAGTTTAAACTCAAGCATAATTTAGAAAATGAGTTGCTGCTTAAAGCAAATTTAAATCAAATACATATATTGCAGAGTAAAAAACATTAGAAGAAGATCTACTTTATAATTGAACATATTTTAAATAATGATAAAAAAAAATTTAAATAATAATTTTATTAAATAAAAATCTTTATTACAACATTTTTTTTAATTGCATTGCTTGGCATATTCATTTTTTCTTTCTACATTTAAGTTTAGAAATTGAGTTTATCTGAAACTTAAATAGAGACAAACAATAAAAAATAGTTATTCAAATTAATATGAAGAATGAAATGATTCTGATTAAAAGTATTAAAAGTATTAAAAGTTAAAATTAATATAATTATAAAACATCTTAAATATCTGAATGCTTATGTAAAAATTAAGTAATTCAAATATTTAATTTTAAGTTGCTAAGAAAAATTTGAATATTTGCTTCATTTATTCTACTAAATTAGAATTTTTATTGATTTGAATTTATACATTAAGATATTTAGAAAAAAATGATAAAGAAGATAAATTAAGAAAAAAATCTTTAAGATTAAAGTATAAAATCAAAAAATAATTAAATCGTTTATCATATCTTTCCCCTTCTTCTGAGTTTGCTCATCATTCTTTGTGAGACACTAAGTAACAATAAATCTTCATCAGAAGTATCATCATCTTCTAAATATTATTCTGCCTAAGCAGTATCATCATCTGAATCATCAGCAATTCCTAAATCTTCCGCTGGCGAAGTACTGTCATCTTCATCTTCATCGGATTCAGTTGTTTCTTCATCTTCATCTTCATCAGATTCAGTTGTTTCTTCATCTTCATCTTCATCTTCATCAGATTCAGTTGTTTCCTCAGTTGTTTCTTCAGTGGTATCTTCAGTTGTTTCATCAGTTGTTTCTTCAGTAGTATCTTCAGTGGTTTCTTCATCAGTTGTTTCTTCAGTAGTATCTTCAGTGGTTTCTTCGGTAGTATCTTCAGTTGTTTCCTCAGTAGTATCTTCAGTTGTTTCCTCAGTAGTATCTTCAGTTGTTTCATCAGTGGTTTCTTCGGTTGTTTCATCAGTAGTTTCTTCAGTAGTATCTTCAGTGGTTTCTTCGGTAGTATCTTCAGTTGTTTCATCAGTGGTTTCTTCGGTTGTTTCATCAGTAGTTTCTTCAGTAGTATCTTCAGTTGTTTCATCAGTTGTTTCCTCAGTAGTATCTTCAGTTGTTTCATCAGTTGTTTCTTCAGTAGTATCTTCAGTGGTTTCTTCGGTAGTATCTTCAGTTGTTTCATCAGTTGTTTCTTCAGTAGAATCTTCAGTGGTTTCTTCGGTAGTATCTTCAGTTGTTTCCTCAGTAGTATCTTCAGTGGTTTCATCAGTTGTTTCTTCAGTAGTATCTTCAGTGGTTTCTTCGGTAGTATCTTCAGTGGTTTCATCAGTTGTTTCCTCAGTAGTATCTTCAGTTGTTTCTTCAGTAGAATCTTCAGTGGTTTCTTCGGTAGTATCTTCAGTTGTTTCCTCAGTAGTATCTTCAGTTGTTTCCTCAGTAGTATCTTCAGTTGTTTCCTCAGTAGTATCTTCAGTTGTTTCATCAGTTGTTTCTTCAGTAGAATCTTCAGTGGTTTCTTCGGTAGTATCTTCAGTTGTTTCTTCAGTAGTATCTTCAGTAGTTTCTTCAGTAGTATCTTCAGTGGTTTCTTCATCAGTTGTTTCTTCAGTAGTTTCTTCAGTTGTTTCATCAGTTGTTTCTTCAGTAGAATCTTCAGTGGTTTCTTCGGTAGTATCTTCAGTTGTTTCCTCAGTTGTATCTTCGGTGGTTTCTTCGGTTGTTTCTTCGGTAGTATCTTCAGTTGTTTCATCAGTGGTTTCTTCGGTTGTTTCATCAGTAGTTTCTTCAGTAGTATCTTCAGTGGTTTCTTCGGTAGTATCTTCAGTTGTTTCCTCAGTTGTATCTTCGGTGGTTTCTTCGGTTGTTTCTTCAGTAGTATCTTCAGTTGTTTCATCAGTGGTTTCTTCGGTAGTATCTTCAGTTGTATCTTCAGTGGTTGTATCTTCAGTGGTTTCTTCGGTAGTATCTTCAGTTGTTTCCTCAGTTGTATCTTCGGTGGTTTCTTCGGTTGTTTCTTCGGTAGTATCTTCAGTTGTTTCATCAGTGGTTTCTTCGGTAGTATCTTCAGTTGTATCTTCAGTGGTTGTATCTTCAGTGGTTGTATCTTCGGTGGTTGTATCTTCGGTGGTAGTGTCTTCAGTTGTGTCTTCAGTTGTTGTATCTTCGGTGGTAGTGTCTTCAGTTGTGTCTTCAGTTGTTGTATCTTCGGTGGTAGTGTCTTCAGTTGTATCTTCGGTGGTTGTATCTTCAGTGGTAGTGTCTTCAGTTGTATCTTCGGTGGTTGTATCTTCAGTGGTAGTGTCTTCAGTTGTATCTTCGGTGGTTGTATCTTCAGTGGTTGTATCTTCAGTGGTTGTATCTTCAGTGGTTGTATCTTCAGTGGTTGTATCTTCAGTGGTTGTATCTTCAGTGGTTGTATCTTCAGTGGTTGTATCTTCAGTGGTTGTATCTTCAGTTGTATCCTCAGTTGTTGTATCTTATTACAAATCATCTTGAGATATTAAGACTTTCTTTTTCAAGAAAGCTTTTTGTAAAAAGACTGTTTAATTTGAATCGTTAGTTGAATTTTCATCTTAATCACTTTCATTCTCGTTACTTTCTTATTAAGTCATGTCTTGATTACTTGTACTTCTCAATGTTTTTGCTTTTAAGAGATTGAAGGTTTTACTTTCAACAGTTGCTGCTAAAATTATAAAGAGCATCAGAATTGACAATTTGCAATTCATATTTTTATATCATACAAATTCTGTTCTGCTTAAATAGTACAAATAGTTTTTCAAACTATTAACTAAGATTTAAAAAAACTGCGAGTTTTAAAAGTTTTAAAAACTCTTAAAAAATAAATATAAAGTTTTATATTTATTTACTATTTATTCATTTAAATTATCTTTATTTATAAATCATATTATGCTGCCATGTATTTTACTAAAGATATATCCTTAACTACTTTTTAATAGATAATTATTTTACAAAATTTTAGACTGACTTTCGATAAATTTATTTCTTAGAGCGAAAAATTCAATAAATTATGATATTAATAATCTTTCGATAAAAAATGTTTTGCTCTTATAATTAACTTCATATATTTCTTCAAGAAAAATTGTCCTCCTACTTTAAATAGCTCATGTTTCTTCTTATTCACCAAATTATAAACTCATTATGTTTATTTTTTTATTTTTAATTAAATAAGCCTGATTTATTTAAAAAATAGATGGTTATATAATGATTGATGTATTTAATTATAATATTTACCTTTATCTCTTTGCAGTGGCTAATTATTTTTATATAATCATCTATTTCTTAGCTTATATTATTAAAATTTATTTATTCTTTTATTTAAAAATAAACTAGAAAATTATCATAAAGACACATTTTTAGGAAGTATTAAAATAAAAATTTAAACTAATTGATATATAATAAAAGTTTAGAAAGACTTTAGCCAAAGTTAATTTACCAACTTTTAATTATGAATATATTGTGACTTTCAAATTCTAAGTTAATATACTTTTTTAAGGTCTAAACCCTTTCTGCTTCAAGCGCATTCATAATTGACTTAAAAATGTATCTAAATAAATATATCACTATATATCCATATTTTTCACAAAATAATAAAAAAAGAAATGCTATATCTAAGAAGCAGCTATCATTTTATATTTAGCTTAGATTTAAAAATGATAAAATTGATAGTTAAATATGCAAGTCTTTTAAAAGCTCTATGCTAGCACTTAAATATTTTAGCTTATCTGAGGGATTTATAAATTTATTTATAATAAATATTTCTATAATAGTCACTATCTTAAATAATTTATTGCTTATATAATCCTCAAAGCTATTCATTGTATTTAGTTAGTCATTATCTAAGATTTAGTTTCAGCTTTTCATTAATAAAAGTACTATTAAAGATCTATTTTCATATAATTAGTGCTTACTAATTAATTCTCCTTATAATAAGCATATAAAATATTTTAAGAAATTTCTAGAGATTTAAGCAATTTGATTGAACTATTTACACAAATAATAAAGAAATTACAAGATATGAAATGAAATAAATAAAGCAAATCAAATTAGTAAAGAGATTTTTGAAGGATCTTATAATATATATTAGTGATAAATAATTAAATCTTATTTAACGCAAAAGGTAAAGAGGTATTACAATACCATGATAATTAATTCTATACAAACCCCTTAGAAAGGCCCTAAATGAAGTTTATAAAATTCTTTAAAAAAAATTTAAAATTAATAAGACTGGGTATAAGCCAAGAAACAATTAATATACTTATCTATCATTTTATTATTATTCCGATTTATCAACTTTATAAGTTATTATCTCAAATTAAAATGATTTATGCTTAATTTTATTTTAAAAACCTTTTTATTTAAAATAGATTTAATTGCAGTTAAGATAAAAAATAAAAAGAAAAAATAAGCATTCAAATAAATTTATTTTCCTAAAAGTATTAGTTTCTTTATGGTTGTTTACTTTAATGCTTATAATTTATATCTAAATTGAATTCAAACTTCTATTAAATTAGAAATGAGATAAAGCAAAATATAATGACTATTTAATTTATATAATTTATTAGCTTAAGTTCTATTTTAGCAAAGCTTATTTAAACAATAAATTAAATTAAATTAAATGTTCTATACTTTAAAGTTAGAGCATGTCCTATCTTTTTTATTTGCTAAAATTAAATTTTATTAAGCATAGAAATTTAGTTAATATGAAATACAAGCAAAGGATTTCCTAGAAAAATCTCTAGTCATCTACTTTATTCGATTTTTCTCTTCTGGTAAACCTAAATAATATAGAATTTTATAATTTTATTAGCTTTATCATGAATTTAAATTATTCGTATAATTACCTCTTAATGCTTATAACTATTTACAAGGGTATACTCTAATACTTCGTTAAGATTTTTCAATAACTTAAACTAAATACTTTGGCTTAACTATTTATCGAATTAAATTTATCTTAAGATATGAAAAGAGAGAGTTTTGTTAGTTAAATTATTTTATTGTACATTTTTTAAATAGAGATTATGACATTGAAAAAATAATAGAATATAATGATTTCAGATAAATAAATATAATTAAATTTAATTAAGCAAATCTTATAATTATAAACTTCTAATAAACTAAAGGGATTTGTGAGACAGCATTATTAAATATCCTTTATAATTTTTAGTTTGATAAAAGGAAAATTTGCTTCTTTACGCTATTTAATTTTTAGGAATTGCAAAATAATAAACTATAAAACTTAATAATATATATCATATTAGATTTAAATCCTTTATTATTATATAACTTTTATTTATATACATCATACTTATATTATTATTTTTATTATATATAGTTTAATTAAATTTAGATGGATTTAAAGCAAAAATAATTTTATAAGTTTTTACATTTATTAATTAACTCATAATAAAGCTATATTAATAACTAAGTAAAATATTTCATAGGAAATAAATTTTGTTAATATGAAGATAAAAAATCATATATAATTTACTTATGGATATTATCTATATAAGTAAATAGCCTAGTTCTTATTACAAAAGTAAATAGAGTATATTAAAAAGAAAATTGATTTGATGTCTTTTGTAGAAGTATTTAAATACAAAGAAATAAAATAAACGTAATAAATAGCATACAGTTATAAAGAGAAATTACACCTCAGTTTATAGTTAATTTTAAATTTATAATGATTTAATATGTTTCTAAATCATTTTATAAAATTATTTATCTTTCTACAGAAAATATCCTTTTACATTTAAGTTTTCTCCAAGATCTTTGAAATATAACCTTTCTTTAATCTTTCTAATGTTTTTTGTTATTGCCTTTTTTATATTTTTTTCTGTGCTTTTCAATACTTACTTTCGAACTATGGGAATTTTTGATAATTTCATTAGTGATTTTCATGTTTAATAAATAAAGAGTATTTTCATTTATCGAAAGCTTTTCCCGATTTTACTTCCTGAGTTTGTATTTTACCAGCTCCTAATATTTACTTTACAACGTAAGATAATAATTTTGCCACTAGTTCTTTATTTAGTATTTTAAAACTTAAACTCTTTAATCTTTGGTTATAGCATATAGCTAATTATTTTGGGCTTATTAGATGTTTGAAAGGTATTTAGATTTCTCTCTTTTGACATTAGCCTTAAACTAATTTCTTCTTGCTTACTGAAGTACTACATAAACCTTTATTTCTCCTCTTCAATTGTTAGTATTCTTCTTATAAGTTCAACATTATTTAAATAAGTTTCTCCGCCCTGCTTTGAGTCTAGAAGATTAAAAATTATTAAGATTATCTCAAAATTAACCTATTTGCACATATTCTTTATGGAGGAAAAATCTTAGTTTAGAGGTGACTATCAAATTAATTTTATCTTCTTTCTTTTGTATTGGTTTCTTTGTGGTTTGGAAAAATCTTTTCTAATATTTTCTGATATAATTTTTTAAAGAAATGTGAATTAAAATAAATTTTAAGGAAAAACACAAACCAAGATAAAAATTACATTAAACTCAGATTTATCATCAATCAATTTACTCTGAATATATCTACAAATTAAGTAAAAATCATTGACGAAGTAAAAAAGAACTGATTGAAGCAAAGATTCTTCATAAATATAAATTTTAAAAGTAAATACACTTATTTATAGAAAAGTCAAATTTCTACAATATAAGATACCAAGATTGGAGGCATACATTTTTAATTTTAAAGCAAATTTAAATTTCAAAAACTCATAAAATCAATTTTATTTCATATAATTAAAGCAAATAAAATGAAAAAAGATCTCTCCTAACACTTTGATAATATAAAAAATACTAAATTAGTTGCTCACGAATAAAATTAAAATTCATAAAGTAAGAGCAACTACTCAATTTTATATTTTTAAGCTTAATAAATTAAACTACTTATATAAAAATAAAAATATTTTATGAATTATAAGATTATTAATAAAAATTGTAAGGTTAAATATTTTTATATAAGCAATCTAAGAGAAATAAAAATTAGATATTAATTTAAAGATTAAAGACTTATTCATAATAATTAAATTCGTAAACTTTAAGAAATTATATTATTAGCATGGTTATAATAATATTTAATCTTTTTTAAGCAAAGCCAAAGATATTAATAGATAAATTTAGATAGAAAAACAACATTTAATATTGATAAAAATATTAACTATGCTTAGATAAAAATTTTATTTATAATGAAATAATTTTAGAAATGAGTTTTGCTACTAACTTTCGTGAATTTATGAAAATATTAAGTATGTTAAAAAGCTCAGGATTCTGGTCTTCCATAAGTCAGTAATACAAATCAAATTATAGTCACGAGAAGCTATGCTTGAGGGTTTTTTCCACCTTATCTTTAGGCAGTGTCAAGTCACCATTGACTCTGCAATCCAATGCAAACAATACGAAAGATTAAAATCCAATCGTTCTTATCGAAGTCTTATCTTCTAAGAATCATTAAATAGGCATATCACCTCACGAAACAATCAAAAAAATGCAATCAGCCGAATAATAACTTGAAATTTAATCTTAATTCCATTCTCATTCGGAGCAAAGAATTCCAATTGAAAGCATAAATTCTATAAGTAGGAATAATTAAATATAGTGCCGATCTTATTTGAAATTTGTATCACAAAAAATTATTTATAATTATTCAATGAAATAATTATATAATTTTTTTGAAATTAATGAAATTACTATTTAAATACTTGGTCTTTTAATAAAAATAATAATTAAAAAGATAAAGGATAAAATTAAGTTCATAATCTTAGAGAAGAGCTTCACAGTTAACTTCTATTTGTTTCTGCTCTCTCCTAAACTAAAGGATTTCGAAGGAGTTAATTAGTCTGCTATCTTTGTCTTCTCCCAAAATATTTTTTTTCTGGCTTTTTCTCCAATTATTATTTTATTCGTTGATTCTTGAATTATAGAAGTTTTTCTGTATATTTATCCTGTCCTTGTTGGACAAATGAAGAAAAGTTCTTTTAATATTCATTTCTTCTTTTTTCTTTCAATTTCTATTTTCTTTCAACTCTTTTCTCAGCAGCGGTTCTTCTACATATGTAGAGTCTGATTTTTCTACGATAGTAATTTATCTTATTTGTATCTTATTAATGATATTTAGATTCTATTTCAATGCTTGATTACTAATCTATTGCTTTTTAAATTACTAATTATTATTATTCTTACTTTTCTTACACTTCTTACAATTCTTTTATTTGCTATTAAAAATTAGAAAATTGGAATTATAGCAATTGAGGAATTTCATTGAATCATATATTGTTTCTTCCATTTTAATTACTATTTATGATTAAAAATTGTTAAAAGTTTCTTTCATTTAAGGAAATTATAGATTTAGCTATTCAATCAGATTTTCTAGCATTTCTTAAGATTTTATCCTTTATCTTTATTATTTTAATTAGTATTATATATTGGTTATTCATTATTGCACTAATTATGTGTATGCTTCCTTATATTATATTTTTTAAGCTTATTGAAACTCTTATTCTGTTAGATTAGATTACTATTCTTGTTTTTTAACTAATGTGCCAAGAGAGGATTACTTCTTAGTTGCCATTTTATTTATATATAATAATTAATTCTTAAGAAATTATAAAATACACTTAAAAAATTTTAAGATTCCAATATAATTAATTAAGAATTTATTCCGCAACTCTTAAATAGGTTTTTAATATAAAGATTATCAAGCATGTTTTCGAAGTTATCTTGAATATCTTATTCTAAAATAATAAATAGAAATATACAAGCGAGTTCCGTTTCTTTAGAAACTAAAAATATTATTTGCGAATAAATTTGCATAATTAAATAAGGATATTTATTAATAAAAGTTTAAATTACTAAATAATTAATTTTAATTATTAAATCTCACATAACTAAGCAATTATCGCAATTTGATAATCTCTTGCAATCTTATTTTGCATTACATATCTCAACTTGTTTTGAACAAAAGCCACATATGCGTTATCCACATACTCTACAACTATGAATTTAAAATTCCTTAACTTAAATTAAGTTTTAACAATTAGGACATGTAATTATTTATAAGTTATTTTTCATTCTCATTTAATTTAACTTCTCTACATAATCTTTATCAAGATTTCCTGATATTATTTAATAATTTTCAAAATTCTACTCTATTTAATTCCATTCTAAACTTTTTTAACATTTATTATAAGGACATAATAGTTAATCTATTCTATAACATCCCAAGTCTATTAATTTTTTTAATCACTCCTGTAAACATTTTTTACATACTTTGCATTCACAACTAAGAATTCTTAAATGTTAATCTCTATCTAAAGCTTATTAACAAAGCCCACATTTAAATTAATTGCTTAGCAACTTTGTTTTAATTTAATGATTTTCTGCTTTTGAATTTTATAAATAAATCTAATGTTTAATCTAATTCTATTAATAAAATTAACTTGAGTAAAATTAACTATTTGAACCTTTTGAAGTCTATAGCACAGTACTAGCTTCACTTCCAGATATTTTTCCTTAATTATATTCCTCATCTTAGTTTTTTGCATATTTAATTTATTATATTTTTTCATTTTGTTAATAAATATTATAAATATAATTCTATTTTTATTAATTTTAGCTTTTGTTTTCTTCATTATTTAATAACAACTTATTTTTGTTTTTTTCTTGATTTTCTATTCTTAATTCAATTTCATCCTTATTTTAGGCAAGTTTATTTTATAATCAAAATTAGCTTTAATCAATTTTTTCTTCTTTGTAGTTTATTTAAACTATTTATGGACTATTGCTTTATTTTATACCTTCTTAATAGTTTTAGACTTATTAATTTACTTATAATTATTAATTTTGAGACACATTTTATTAAATATTTTGTTAATCTGTCTAATATTATTAATTTATTGATTTATTATAATTGTCTTATTCTTGTAAATTCTCTTTAGAATTATTTTCATTCATTTTCATTTATATTTGCTATTATTCTACGTTATCTTTCTATTACATTGCTTCGCTGTAAAATTATTCACTTATTTTTTCTTAGTATTATAATGATCTATTTTGATATGATTCATCTTCTTTTTTATTAACTTCTTATCCATATTATTATTCTCTTATCTCATTTAAGCTTGAGAGTACTTCATCTATACTTGGTCTCTATTTATAATTAAAGTCAAAGCATCTTCTAAGCAATTCTTCTAACTTCTTACTTTTCAAGTGCTTAATTTCTAATTCTGGAATTTATTTATTCAATATCATATTTCTTATATTCTCCACGTTTTTTTCCTTTGGCCATGGTAATTGTTCATATAAAATCTCTATTGCTATACAGGCTAGTGATCAAATATCGCTTTACTTATAAAATTTAAACTAGAATTATTCAGGTGCCATTCAATATATTGTTCCTCTTCCCATTTATGTATTACTTATATTTGAATTTCTCGTTAATCCTAAATCAGCTATCATAGGTTAATCATTTTCATCTAGTAAGATATTTTAAGACTTTAAATCTCTATGTATCAAATTAGCTTAATGGATGGCTTGCACTCCCTCAGCTATTTCATAAATAAGTTTTAGCTTCTTTTCATATCTTGACTTTTCATCTTAAGTATTGGAAAAAAGTTTTTTTAATTTAATAAGATCGAAAAGATTTCCTTGCTACTAGATTTCAGTTATAGAACATAAAATATAGTCCTCTTCAAACTCAATATCATAAGAGACTCCTTTAAGACTTAAGACTCTTTAGTGATTAACACTTAAAAGTGATTATAATTCCTAGTAAAAGTCATTTACTAGCTACTAGACAGTAAGTCCTCTTCTTTATGTCATTACTTTAAGTGCATAATCAACTCCTTCTATATTAGTTTTATAAACAATGGCAGAACCTCCTCTTCCAATAATCTAGAGCTTATTAAGGAACGAATTACTAGGAATAAGATCCTTAAAATTCCACAAACGAATTAGAGCCCCAGGCTCATTGCTAGCACCATGCTTTTGTAAAAGATTACGAACATCTTCAATAGAGTACTGTTAGTTGTTTTGATCCATAGATATATTATAATTTATTTATAATAAAACTATTTAGCATCTAAAACCTTATTTTAAATTACCCCTTTATTTTCAGATTAGAAGCTACTCAGATATAATGAAAATATATTTGATTTAATAGTTACTTTAGTATGAATATTTATAAGATAAAAGCAATGTAAAAATTGCTTAGTAATCAAAGAAAGTTATAAAGAAAAGCTTAAGATTAGATTGCATAAAATAAGATGGTAGTAAGGAGTTATACAATAAACACTTAGCTGATAAAATAGTTATCATTTGTGCTAACGCTAGAATGAAGAAAATAAAGGTTTTGTAAAAGGAGATTAAAGTTTATATATTATATAAATTAATTGTTGTCTATGAGAAAAGAAATATTCATCAGTTTGATTTTATGAAATTAATTTATAAAATTTAATTTGTGAAAGACAACAAGATTATGCTTGCTTAGAATTATTTATGTTAAAAGGAAGGAAATATCTTAAAGTGATTAAAATTAGTTAATTAGAAACAAATAGCTATGATAGACTGCTAAAATGCAAGTATAAAAGTAAAATTTACACTGATTTTATCAAAGCTACACTTATATTTTATTATTAATATCCGTTAATTGTTTCTAATGTAATTTATAAAATACTCAAGCAAACAAAATCACTTTAAAATTAAATAATTTCATATTTTTCTTCCCACACTTAAAGAATATTCAAATTCAATTTTAAAACAAGAATTTTTATTTTCTATCTAGAAGGAAGTTTATAACTCTATTTAATTAAATAAAATTAGAAAGAAATAAAAAAAGGAAAGCACTTTAAATTATTTAGTGTAAGAAAAAGCTCAATAATTAGATAAATAATCAAACTGGTAAAATTTTAATTCTTTTAATTTTTTCGTGATAAATTAAATTTAAGTTATACTAAATAATAAATCTTTATAATAATTCCTAAATATTTGAAAGAAGAATAACGTATTTAATTATCTATCAAATTAATAAAAACTAGATTAATTTTTCCTTTTGCCAACGAGAGTTGACCAAAATATTTAAACTATTAACAAATGTCTATCATAATTTTTTATAATTTATTTAATGTTTGAAATAAATGAAAAAGGTTTATTATCTTCATTTTTTATTTTACTCTCATCAAGACAGGCTTTCAAACTTAAAACAAGCACTTTGACTCTTTTATAAATTAAAAAATAAAAAAGATAATGGTTAATCTGAAAGGAGGATTTTTCCTAAAGTTGATATTTGTAGTTATATTCAGTTTTATTAAATTATAATATTGCTCTATATTCTTGTTGGTAGATGTATTCTCTATTTATTTCTAGAATAAAACTATGCCTTTCATGTTGATTCCCTTTGGTTCTTGTAAATGAGATAACTTAAGTTTCCAGAAATTAATAAGTAAATTTTAATCTGATTACTCTTTTTTGATTTTTGTAAAAGAGCGTTTAGATAGGATAGACGAAAGATATACTTTAAAGCGAACATGTAGCACCATTATTGCTAGTTTTCAATTATCATTTATTTAAATTGAGTTTATTTTGCATAACAATTTAAAAGGTTAAGAAGCTATTTTCATTATAATTAAAAGGGTGTCAGTCAAACTTCTCATTGCTTTTAAACATAATTTCTTTTATTAATTTAAGTAGATATAGCAGAATCTAAATTTTACCAGAAAATTTTTTAAACTTACTTGCTAGAAAATAATAGCTTTAAGTAAGTGCCGAAAAATTAGAACAGTTATAGTAGTTCTCATTTCTTAAGCGAGATTATTTAGCATCCCTCAAATGTATCTAATTTACTTAAATAAAATAAGTTTATGTGAATTTTTCCTCGCTTTTATTCTAAAGAATTAAATTCCTAGTCTGATTTATGATTTTTGCTGGAAATTAGGCTTAAATTTATTGCTTTTTTATTTTTTATAAGTTCATTAATATTGCTATTTAAAATTATGTTTGTTTGCTAAATAAATTTTAGCGACTAGAATAAGCTTAAAAATTCTTACCCTTTATATTTATTTTTCGTTTCTCACATTTTTTCTTTTTTCTTTGGTTTTTTAAATTTTCAAGAGTAATTGATACAGAAGAAGGATTATAGTTTATTACTGAGAATCTCATATCCATCAGATAAATTATCTAACGAGGATCATACTAAGAAGACAAATAATTTTTTGAAATTAATTTGCTTTAAGGGCAAAGAGAAATTTAACTGTATAATCATATTTAGCAAGTTTAATAAACATACTTTGCCTAAATACTTCTTCAGCCTTGTCTTCCTTATACCAATTACTATATAAAATAATGCTATTATGTTTCTTTTTCCGTTTATATGATAACCTATTGAAACTTGCTGCATCAAAATGATCAAAATTAATAACTTCAAGCATATTTCTAATTTAGCCATCTCCCTAAATATTTTCAATTTTATCTAATTTTCTGGCATTTTTTCTTTTAATCAGCACCCACATAAGCCAATAGAATCTATTGGATATAAAAAAGTTAAGGAAAGATTAGACTTTGAAATCTTAATTAGGTTGAAAGAGAAATAATTCTGATATGATTAAAAAGAAAGGCTTTGATATAATTGTAAAAGGTAGCATAAACAGCTAATTATAAATTTATATTTAAATCTTTTCCGTTTACTATTTTATAATTTAACAGAATGGAGCTGCGAGTGGGAGGAAAATTCAGATTAGGTAGAAAAATAGGCTCTGGATCTTTTGGTGTTATATATCTAGCAACTAATATACAAACTAATGAAGATGTAGCTATTAAGCTTGAGAATATTAAAACTAAGCATCCTTAACTACTCTATGAGTCTAAAATATTTAGAATATTATAGGGAGGAGTGGGAATTCCTAATTTGCATTGGTATGGAGTAGAGGGAGATTATAACATTATGGTTACAGATCTACTAGGACCTTCGTTAGAAGATTTGTTTACATTTTGCAACCGAAAACTCTCTTTGAAAACAACTCTCATGTTGGCTGATTAAATTATTTCAAGAGTAGAATTCATTCATGCTAAAAACTTCTTGCATAGAGATATAAAACCAGACAACTTCTTAATAGGATTAGGAAAAAAAGCGAATATGGTATATATTATAGACTTTGGCTTGGCAAAGAAGTATAAAGATCCTAAAACTCAATAGCATATTCAATACAGGGAAAATAAAAGTTTAACAGGTACTGCTCGCTACTGTAGTATTAATACTCACTTAGGAATTGAGTAATCACGTAGAGACGATTTAGAGGGCATCGGTTATGTGCTAATTTATTTCTTGAGAGGCAGCCTTCCTTGGTAAGGACTTAGAGCAACAACAAAAAAAGAAAAATACGAAAGGATAATGGAGAAGAAAATGTCAACTCCTATAGAATTACTATGCAAGATTTAACAGTCAAATATACCGATACCGCCAGAATTCTGTACTTATATGAATTATTGTAGAAGTTTACGATTTGAGGATAAACCAGATTACGCATATCTGAAAAGAATGTTCAAAGATCTCTTCTTTAGAGAAAACTATTAGTATGATTTCTTTGATTGAGCCATTAAAACTAATGTAAGATTTTTTAACCTTATATAGACTAAGCCTGATAACTAACCTCAATAAACACAAGCATAGAATGAAGATACTAATAAAAACTAAATTAATTAGAATACATTCTAAATTTCCCCAGAACAGTAGCAGTTGAATTAACCGAACTAGAATACATTCTAAATTTCCCCAGAACAGTAGCAGTTGAATTAAATTTAAAATATCTAAATGTAATAAAATACATTTGAATCTCCACCAGCACAAGACTAAATGTACACAGCTTAATATAACTAAATAATCAATACAATCTAACTTCCACAATCGCAATAATAAATGAATAAAATTCAATATAACTAAATGATTTAGAATTCATTTTAATCTTAATAAGTATAATAGTTGTAAACAGATATTTAAATAAATCAAATAGGATAAATAAATGAGGAAAATTAAAGTGGACAAATCTCTTAAAATCCAATTTTACTCTAGCCAAAGTAATATTTTTATTATAGTTTATCGAAAAATGTGAATAAGAATCCTCAACCTTTTTAACTCTAACTTTTTATGTTAAAAATAATGTTTTATTAAATTAACTTTCTCATCCTTTAATCTTCCAAGCTCTTTTATTATACCATAATTCATTTCTTAACATGAAGAACTGTAGTTTCAATATTACTATGAAATTATTACTATCGGTTTCTACTATCATGTTGAGTTGCTAATAATTGCTTTTAAGATAGTTATAATTCAAATATTCCCTTATTATTTATCAAAAATACTTTGCTATTAATACCCTCTTCATTAAATGCTTAAGTCATATCAATTTTAAGAATTCTATAGAATAGAAACAAGGAGGATAAAAACCTCTTAGGTATAATTATCCCTGTATCATAAAGTATGTTCTTAAGTGTTTATCCAACTGATTTAATGCTAATATAAGATAAAGAGATTCCTAAATAAATATAAAACTAAGGAATAATTTAGCATATTTAATGCAAGTAACAAAGACAATCATAATTAAAAATGCTTCTTAGCTTAGGGATTAAAATAAACAAACAGAGAAAATAAACATTTATTTTTATATTAATTATTTTATCTTTCTAGTAGCAATTTAATAAGTATTTCATAGTTAAATTTGTTAACTCTTCACTTATTTAGCACCTAGTCTAATCCTTACTTCTGCAAAATTAAAAAATCTTTTTTGAATTTACAAAATCAAAAAATTAAAAAATGCTGAGATAAATCTGATTCTGTTTTAAGGACCTTTATATGCAGTAGATAAACAACTGAAGCATCCAAAAGCTTTACTACGATTTTCAAATTATTTTCTATTCCAAATCTTAAAAGATATAAAACACTAGATTTTGCCTTTACATAACTTATCGTTAATATTTTATAATGGAAGTTTATAAAATAAATAAGCTAGTTAGTAAGACAATTATCCTGAAAGGTTAGCTAGAATTAGTTATTTATTTCATAAATTTTGGTTCTAATAATTAGTGCTGATAGAAGTGCGTATAGATTCTGTCAAGAATCAATAAACTATTTTTGTCTTATATAATTTCCATGTAATTCTTTAAAATTAGGATTTATTTAATTAACTTTAGAAATAGGTTGCATCGTGAGTTAAAATAAATTCGTTGCTGAAGTAGATTTGAGCTACTTTAAAGACTTAATATCTCTTAATTGAAAACATTTAAAGTTTATAAAACAAATTTCTTATCCACCTTTTTATCTTAATGAGTTAAGATTTTATCTTTTTTAAAGAAAGTTAGTTAATACTTTAGAGGTTAGATTTATCCCAAAAGTCAATTACTAATTTATTTTAAAAACAATCAGAGTAAATTTATAAATCTAGATAGTCAAGGAAGAAAAGATTAAATGTATCAAGAAATAATGAAAAAGAATTAATTATTAGGTTTAAAAGCACTCTATCAGATTATTCATTTCTTAAACTAATAAAGATATTAAAATAAAATAAGAAGTTATATGAAGAAGCATAGAAGTTGAAATAACAATATAGTAATTAAAGCAGGTGATTAAAAAAGCTGTGTATTTAGTAGTTTCTTACATAAATTATCAATAAATTAATATTTATCTCTTTAATATCTTATATGAAGCTATTAATATCTGTATTCAGATGCGTAATGTCTTGAGAATGTATTAATGTTTAATTTAATATCATAATGAATTTTCTCTTAAATGACTGCTTCCTTTCATATTACTTGCCTTGATATCTTTTAATTTCATACTTGATTGTATTTTTAATCTCTTCTCTTATACCAATTATTTAATTAATTAGTCTAATCTAGACTTTACTTTCAGGAAGATCTTTCAAAATATGTTTAAAATTACTATCATTACAGTATATAATCAACTTTTTTCAGGTGCTTTCTTTAAAAACTTAGATTTTGTACTGATTAACTTAATTGATATTATTAAATTTGAAAGAAGCTTCTAAAATCTCTGACTGATAACTTAAAGAGTTTCTGAATACTTTATCTAATTATTGGTGCTGCAAAATTGAATAATCAGATAGGAGAATAACTTATTTTTAAATGGAAATATCTAATATAGTTCTTAATAAATGCAAATTAGCCTATATAACTCATTAATATATTTAGTCCAAAATGCTATAAGCAATTTCAATTATTAGCTTTAACTAAGAAGTTAGATTTAACACTTAGTAGTCATTATTAATTCTATATAATAACCAACTATTTTAAAGAAAAATTAGATAAAGGATATAATTATTTCCTTAGTATTCTAGAATTACACTAAACTAGTTGCTTGCCTCCCTGCTAATTTATATTTGCTAAATGAGTTACAAATTTATATAAAGTTATCCAATTAAAAATGATTTAGTCAAAAGTAGCAAAACTAATAATTTATTCCTAATTTTTAAGAGATATTTAGTAAAAATTAAAGGTTAAAATACTTTTTGATATGTAAGGAAACATTTTTAAATTAGTATAGAAAGTAAATAAAACGACACCTGTGAGGTTTGAACTCACGCGGGAAACTCCCAATGGCTTAGCAGGCCATCGCCTTAACCACTCGGCCAAAGTGTCTTATAAATACATATAAGGTACTTAATATAAATAATTATCAAACATAGCATAATAAGAAAAATATTTAAAAGACAGCTTATTTATTAATTGAACTGATATATCTAATTAATAAATAAGCTTTTAATTTAATAACTTTTCTTTCTTTTAAAATTGTAGAGATCAACTCTAAATAATTATCCAAAAGAAAAAAGTACTATAGGCTAACTGAAGCAAATGATTTAAGAGAAATAACTGTAAAATATGTAATTAATAGATGATAATGCTTTATACTTTTGGTATAACAGTAATAGAGAAACACTAATTTTAATTGCATTTTACTTAAATTAAAAAATTTTCATAAACCAATGGATGGATTATTATTATATAAAATTAACTGGATTTATAATACTCTAACTTATTTTACTCAACTTTAGCATTAATAAAGAGAGATTGCTTCTATTCGACTTAAATAAATAGCATCTAATGAGAATAATTAGTAAATAGGATCTAAATACATAATTATTCATTAACGTAAACTTTCATATATTTTAAAAGCTTATATAAGATATTTTAACCTGTCAATCAATTAAATGAAGGTAACTAAATCATAAAAATAATAAAAGAAGCAAAAAGTAAAAATTAAGGGATAAAGAAAATATTTTATAGTTAATAAAAATACTTATTTTTAGATTTATAGGGTCTGCTATTTATAGATTATCCTATTAATATTACTAAATTATATTGATTTTATCAGAATTCTTAATTCTTAATTAATGTTGATACCTCTAAGGTAAAGTTTATTGAATAAAGTAATAAGCTACTCTCTTTTAGTAATAAATAGCATTCATTTAGTAAAATGTCTTTAAAATATAAAAGTTATAATAATTTATAAAGTTCATATTATATACAAATGAGCAATAAGCTTACCCTTGCTTAATATTGGTACTTTCATATTTTAAATCGCTTAGCTTTTAAATAATGCTTTAATAAAAGAAAAGCTTTAAATAAATAAATAAAAGAAAACTAGATAATTAAGCAAAGAAAAATAAAGATAATAGCATAGAAAGGTTACTTTGATGTTTAAAAAACTACTTTTATTTGCTTGCTTTGTCTATTAATTTATCTTCAAACTAACTATTTAATAGAGTCATTATAAGTATGGAACTAAAAGAAAATAATCAAAAAGTTAAAATTATTAAAATAGATTTTCAACAAATTATGCTAAGAAGAAAGGTATTTAAGATAAAGTGGTATAAACTTTAGGGAAGCATAATATTTATATGATAATTAGATGGAAATTCTTATGAAGTTAAAGGAAATAATTAAACGAAATTTTATAAAGAATGATTGCGAAAAATAGAAATCATCTTCTAGATGAAGGAATCTTTTAATAAAAGTAATCTCCTAAAAGTAAATTAGATAAAAACGTAATTTATCTTCGGTGTTTAAATAAGATTCATATGATTTAAACTTTTTGAAGATATTTATTAATAGAATATTGAGGAAGATTATAAAAAACATATCTTAGAGGTAGAAAAGCTGTAGATAAATACAAAAAAGTAAATAAAACAATTTTATGAGTAAAGAATCAAAAAGAAGGAATTGAAAGTTTAAAATAAAAAATAAAATAAAACTTAGATAAAGAATAGCATTCTTAAAATATAAAGGTTATGAACATGGATGTATTAAAAAATAAAGATTTAATTCCCTTATAACAGTAAAAAATAAAATCCTACGTTAAGTAAAGCGAACAAACATCAAAAAGCAAAAGCTATTAATTTGAAAATATAAGAAAATTTGAATTAAGAGATGTTTTAGATAGCATAAATTTATTAATTTTAAGAAATTATAAGCAAAACATTAATACAATCAATCAAAATGAGTCATAATTAGATTAAAATTAGAGAAATTAGCAAAAACATCCAGACTAGAGGCAATAAAAGATTTCAAAATTATTAATATTATTTTACTAATTAAATCACAAAGAAAAAATTTTCTTAATAGTCAAAGAACAGGAAGCAATTAATAAGAAGAACTAACTAACACCAGCGAATCTTAATAAGAAATTCCAAGATTCAAAAAACCTATACAGATAGTAAAGTTAGACTAGAATGAAAACATCTAAAAAAGTAAAATGAATCCCTAGCTAAAAATGAGATAAAATACTTCAAATTAATGATTAAGAATAATAAAATATAAGTAGAAGAATAAAGTAATAACGTAAATATTTAGTAGATGTAATAATAAGAAATAAAATGCTTTAACTTCTAATATAAATTTTCAGGACTATTAAATGGAAATAATTTAAGCCAAGATCTAGTTGGAATATTTTAAGATAAATCATTAAAAGAAACATAGAAAAACTGAAAAATTCTTTAAAAAAATTTAACAGTAAACCAAGCACATTGTGAAAGTAAATTATAATCTCCCAATTAATAAAAAATAAATAATAGAGAAATAATAGATAATTTTCTACTATCTAACTTAGCTAAAAATATAAAGCTACTTATAATTAAGTATTAGATATTGAATTATTTAAAAGATGAATAGAATAAAATAAATTATATCAAATAAGCAAAAATTATAATATAATTTGAAGAATTGAGAAAATCATGTAAATCAATTGCTTTATAAGAATATAGGATTACAATAAAAAGATTAAAAATTATAAAAGATAAAAACTAATTTTAGTAAATTCAAGAAGAAAATAACAAGATTCAGAGTTAAGAGCAAAGCATGGTTATTAGAGTTAGTTAAAATAACTCAATTCTGTAAATAAAAATAAAAATAAAAGGAGATATAGCAAATTATTAAAAGACAGATAAAAAAAGAGAAAAATAAATATAATAAAAAAATTATTAGTGCAAATGATGAATCAAACATTTTAAGATAATTTTTTATCTTTGCATTTTATAATAGTCTGAGAATTTTTAATTAAAAAGAAAAAATTTAGGTAAGTTAAATTCTAAAAAAACTTCAAAAAAATTTAATTAAGGAAAGTTAACTTTGTAGTAAATGAAAGACTAAGAAGAATAAAAAGATATTCATTTTTAAATTTAATAAATAAGCAGATAGAAAGAAACAGCTCAAGGGCAGAAGGAAAATTCTTTTTTGTATGAACTGTTAAAAAATGTCTGTAAGATTTGTTAAGGTGACATGGTTTTTTATAACTTCTTTAATTCAGAAGGTGAGCAGTACTAATATGGGATAAAAATATTTTCGAAGACGTATGCTTAGAAAAACTAATAGGATAAAATATTTATTTAAGTTTTTGGCTGTAAAAATTAGATTAAAAACTTATTATCCTATTAAATCTGGGTCTAAACTTAGTAAATAATAGAAAATATAAATTTAAAGATTTTATAGAAGTAAAATAAAATATGCAATAATGCATGTTCACTATAAATGTAAAATTAGTGGAATAATTATCAGAGAAAGTAAACTAAATCCAAGATACAGCTATTTAGTTCATGAATTTAGGATTTCAAAAAAATATAAAGATGTAGTGAGACTTATTGAATCTCTTTTTGATAGAAAATAATTTTTGGAGTCGATACAATAAAAGTAAATTTTATCATGACAAAAAATTTAAATCTAATAGCTTATAACTTGATACACAGAACAACTTATTAAAAAATTATGCATACATTCATAGTAATTTTTTAAGATGAAGAGGTTTAACACATAAGGCTAAGAACTTTTAATTATTTGCAAGTATTTTGCAAATAACTTATCTTCAAATTTTCCTACTTAAGGAAGTTAAATTTTTGATTCGCATTAAATTTAATCAAATTTCTCTAAAAGCGAATACTAAAAAAATAAAGATGCTAAACTTTACTTTCTGCTAACTTCGAATAAATTTAGTATTTTTTATTTCTCATCACAGATGTAGGAAGTATTTAGGACTCAAATAATATAAAATTCTGCAAAATTAAAGAAAAACTAACATTTAAGGAATAGATAACTGATAGAAATTTGGATGTTTGAAGAAATATATAGCATGCCTTGGATTTTCCAGCAAGAAATTATAGCGATCATAGACTGAAATCATGCTAAAACAAGTAAGAAATCTAATTGCAGTTAATAAAAGAGATTTAAATTAAAAATTATTTATATAATTTATCTCCTAAATAATTCATAAAAGAAAGAAGCTATTTTTATGGATATATAAAGGATTTTCGAAATTGAATTTTTTTTATAAATTTCTGAAGTTTAACTTTAACTTCAATATATCTGATGATTGTTTATAAAGCGCGAAGTAGTTTTAGAAACTCAAAGTTAGAGATTTTTACGAGTAGATAGTTTAAAATAAGGATATTTTTATTCTTATACTCTTACATTAATTCTAGATTCTTGATACAAAGTTAGTAAAGAACTTTATTACGATAAAATTATTTTTTTCTTTTAGGCTCAAGATGAGATTACTGAAAGACTTTAATTATTTTATGCTTAGTTTCTTCTAAAATAAATTTTTAATTATTAAGAAAAACTTCTAAATAAAAATCAAAGCAAATAAACATAAAAAAGCAAATTGCTAGGGATATTTTAGCGATTTTTTTAAATACTGAAAGAAACCTATTAAACAGAATGTTTCAATTAATAAATCTAATGTAAAAATTCTAAAGAAATATATATTTATTATGTCTTAGATTACATCTTTGAAGCCTCTTAGCATGAATTATTTTATCAATTTTTCAAGGTATTAAATATTTAATTGCAATTAAAGAATTATTATGGTATATGATGATATTTATTAATATAACATAGGTATATCGACAATCTTTTACTAACCCTTCATTTGCTTGCAGATACGATTTAATTTGGCTTTCTAATATAATTTTATGAGACATATAATTATGTTTCGGAACATAACCATTAACAGATATTTGGATGTATACTAATAGCCTTTTTTTAATTATTAACTACCTAAAATTATGATGTATTAATTTAATACCAATATTATATCTTTCTTCGATTTCTGATTCATGCAAACTAAAGCTTACTCATTTTTTATTTGATTCTGCATAATTTTCTAGATATTTTAAACCAATTATAAACAAATTAAATTCTTCTTTTTTTATATCTAACAAATTTAAATAAAATTATATTTAATTTTTAAATTCACTAAGCTTGAATAAATCTAATTACAACCCTCGCCAATAGAAAGCAAAAAATCGAAATTTAGTTATATAAAAGTAAATAAAAATAGGAAATAACTAACAAAAAATAGAAAAATTTTAATTTAATAAAAGAAAAAAAGTACTTTAAACATTTTAAGCTTTTTCCTTGTTTATTTTGTCATTTATAAATAAAAAGAAATTTAGATATAAGTATGAAAAATCTATTAAAACAAAACTTATTTGCTTATAATTATAAAAATAAAAAGAGATCTTAATTAGTTCTGAAAAGTCTAGAATAGTAGCAGATAAGAAAACTTATAATAAAGCATTATAAACTAAGCAATCTAAATATTCATTTTTTCTTTTTTCTTCATCTGAAAGAAAAAATATAAGAAACTTCAAAAATAAAAAGAAAGACAGAATTATTCCTTAAATTTGAATATATCGTATAAAAGTATGAAAAATATTGAAATTATAATTTTAAATTCATATATTTTATATCTGTTTTTTCAAGAGTTATAGCTATTATTTTGGCATATAAGCTTATTCTTATAATTATACCTTTAATAATTATAATTTTAAATTATTAAAGCTGGTCTAAATTGTTAATTTATTAAATTTCTTATAAATTTACAAAACTTTAGTAGATCGTTTTTTCATATTTGAATTGAAATTAATAAGTAAAATAGAATGAAAATCCTAGAATCTTTACCATTTAACTTATAACGAATATAAATTATGCTTTCACAAGCAAACTCTATTTGGTATAATTACAATAATTATGCTTATTTATTTTAATATTCAAATCTAAGTTTGCTTTAATTATATAATATAGTCATGAAATATAGCTTAAGCAAGTATTTTATCTTTCTTCTAGCCTATTAAATGCTTCACTTAATTTTTTTTGCTTTCCTTAAATTATTAGTCATAATTTAGATACTTAACGAAATAAAATTAAGATTTTAAAAGATTATGATTAGGTTAAATATTTAAAATGGGTTGTTGTCATTAGAATTAAAAGAAATCGAAAGATCTTATAAATTAAGGAAAGATTGTGAATTACTTTAATCTCCATCCTCAGATTAAATAATTAAAAGTTATAGCCAATACTTAAAATAATCAAATCCCTACTATTGATCCATAATTATCATCCAAAGCTTCAAGCATTTTTTTTTCATAAGATTTACAAAATTCACTCTTTTTAGATTTTTCCGAAGAAAAAAATATTCTTCACCAATTTTAAGCCTAGAAAACTCCAATACTGAAGTATGCACTATTTGATTAAGAGAAATGTATGGAATGTGAAATGAAAAAGGATGAAATATTTTGGCCAAAAATATGTAAATGTACATTATGCCCTTTCTGTTTCAAAGACAAAATTATCATACAATTGCAAGGGAATATACAGAACATATATACCATCAATTGCACTACTTGCTATACTTAGATATCAGAGGAGTAATGTAGCTCATTATTTAAGAGCGAAAGCCATTTAGAAAAATTGATAATTGATCAGAAAAACTTTTTTGATAATTATACTCCTGAGGAGCTTTATTTAGAACAATACTAGCTTGTATAACTACCCAGTATCTCATACTCAGATCATGAACTAATAAGAGAAGTAAAAAAACAACTAGGAAAGCTTTACTAAGATAAGTAAGGAAAATGAAAAGACCTAATATCAAAAATACTGAAAAGATAATTTGTTCTTAGCTTTGATAAGTTTAAATTAAAGGAATAAAAAATAGAAGATACTGAATATCAAAATACACTGATATAATATCTAGAATTGCAAAAGCACAAAAAAAATTTCTATTAAAATTATTACATTCATAAAAGACTCAAAAAAATAAACTACAAAATTATAGATGAAGAAAATAATTTTTTTCTTGAAGAGTCAGTTTATGAAGCTAGATAGATAAAATATAGTAAGGAAATAATTATAAAGAAATTTAAAACTAATAACTCAAAATATTTAGAGATTATCTAGACTAAAGTAATCCCTAAAATGGAAAAAATAAATTCTGAAAATATAGCTTAAATAATAAAAAGTTAGATAATAGAATTTCATCATATTACTAGCAAAAATAAGTCTTTGTTCATAGTTTATCTGTTTTGAAATCATTATAGTGGAGGAATTTTATAGGAAGAGCTATAAAGAAGGAAAATCTAGAATAAATACTATACTGAAAGTGAATTAAGAAGTTAATTTTCAAATCTCATTGAAGGATATAACTATTTGCAGTAGTTAGAAATTTCTACTTAAGATATAACTACAGAAAATATCTTTATCGATTAACAAGGAAACTTAAAAATATCTAATGTAGATTCTGCCATTTTATACCAAGAACTACAAGGGGAGATAGAGCGCTGCAAAGTATCTGTATAGTTTATATCTCCATAAATTCTTCAAAACTTACAGTAAAAAGGCCAATAAAATACTATTAATGCAAATCCTTATAAATCAGATGTCTGAAGTCTTGGTATTGTCTTCTATTAAATGATTTCCTTCGATTTTGATACACTTATTAACTATTTAACTCCAAAAAAGTTATTTTTACTTATAAAATAATTAAATTTCTATGTAGTAAGAGAGTTACTTAAATAGATGCTATCAATAGATGAAAAAGATAGACCAGATTTTCAATTTTTGTACTATAGCTATGTTCAAACTAACGAAGAAGTGTAGAAAAATAATGAAAATAAAATTGAATAGAATTAAAATTCAGATTTGGACTAATCAAGTAGCATAGCAAATGAGTTAGAAGAAAGTTCTTCTGAAAGCTAAACTATGAAAGTTGATTAAAATTAAAAAGAGGATAATTTTGAGGCATTTTAAAAAGCAGTTATAATGTAGAAGTGAGATATTCCTTTGAAATATTACACTTTGGTCTTCCAAAGCAAAAAGGCATAACTTTAAGAAAATAAAATAATTCCTAACTTAGTTCTAAACTATGAACTCTTGCAAATTTTAAGATAGATAAATGGATTTGCAATGCTAGCAGATATCGAAAAATCAAACTTTTGAATACAAAAAATTGTCAATCTGGACAAAGATTGCTATTATATAGGTTAAATTGATGGAGAATCGGATTTACCCCATGGTAATGGAAAATTACTAACAAAAAATTTCTATTATCAAGGAAATTTTGACCATGGAGAAATGCAGGGATATGGATTAACGATTGAAAGTAATAGATCTATTTACGTTGGAAATTTTAAATATAACCAGAAAAATGGACTTGGCGAAGTTTGAGTTTATAAAGATAAATAGTTCAAAAAGCAATGTGAAGGATATTTTATAGAGGGTTAATTAATACTTGGATATAAAATTTGCCAGAATTAAGATATTTTATTCGGTAAATGAGGTGAAAACTGCTCTGAATGCATATGTGTGCATGAATTATTACAGAAAGATATCAAGAAAAAAATGAAAGACTTGATCAATAAATCTTCTTAAATTTCAGAAGAGCCAATTAAAGACCCTTCGTTTTCTATTCCTAATGAAATATTAATTTAGAAAATTTCTAAAGATTTTGAAAACCAATTTTACTCGCAAAATTAAAATAAGCCAGCGAATTTGAAATCCTATCAATAAAATAAGAAAGCAATATTCTATAAAATTTATAGAAGAGAAGGAAGTACTTAGTCAACAGAATCAGAATAACCTAAACTAGAAAGTAATAATCTTTAAATACATTTCCAACAGTTAATCTAAATTAAATACCTTTAAAGAATATAAAGAATAGATCAAAGTTATGAAGGAGATAATCAACTTACTGAAAGAGAAAATTAAAAATTATAAATTTAAAAATAATAAAATCTAAATACACTATACATTTTATTACTAAATTGTAAAGTATATCAAAGAAATGCTTATTTGAGCATAATTGTCTTTCAAAACATATTAAAAAGCAAGTTATATTTGAATTATTATTTTATAAAAATAATTAAATTTTAATTAAGTTATGCAAGAATAATTATATAAATTAGACAATACAATTAAATTATTTTTAATTAAACTTGGGGAATAAGAACAAGATTTTCAACTATATAATAAGAAATACATAAAAATGTAACCAAAATAAAAAGTTGTATAGCTGAATCAGATTATATTTAGATCTTAAAAATACAAAAGCATTAATGTATATTTTCAATTAAAAATAATTTATTATATGAATGATCAAAATCTAATTATTTTGAAATTTTTAGAGTTATTTTAGATATTTTCGTATTAATGAATCATCAAGTTTTAATTATAATGTTGCTACGATCTAGCATTTTATAATTTTCTTCAATAATTTTACTATTGAATTATATGAAAATTATAAAGAATTAAAATAACTTTAATGCATCATTTTCCAATTAAATTAAAAAAAATTCCTTCTTTTTCTTATTTTAGTTTATCTGAAAAATGATTTCTTTGAAGTTCAAAATTTAAGATTTTTTAAATAAAATATTTTATTTTTTTATCTAAGATAATATGCATCATCAACGATAAAATATAGCAATGCTATTATTTAGACTTAAATTTATTTTAATTGCATAATTATTTCTTAGATTTTCACTTAATAAAAAATCTTGAAAAGAAAGCATTATTAAAATTTAAAATATTTAGAAGGAGAATAATGATAAATAAATAAATAAAAAGAAGGATTTTACAAGAATATCTAATTTAAGATAAAGAAATAAATTATTTAACTTAAATTGAAAATATTGCAGCTATATAAAATATTTTTATATATAATTATAGAGTTTTTCTAAATGCTAAGCATAAGAATTTATTTTTCTTCTCTAATTTTGTAAAATCAAAAAGAAATTTAGTGATCAAACGAAGGGATAAGCTAAATAAATATTTTACAATACTTTTTGTCTAAATTTTATATAATTTAGTTATTGTAAATAAAGAAAAGTATTAAAATTGTTAAAAGGACATTGAAAGATAATTGAGTTGTTTTAAATTACGTAATAAACTTAAATTTAAAAGTTTGAAAGATTTGGTAATTAAAATAAAACTTCATTGTAGATTTAATAAAAAAATATTTATAAATAAAAGAATTTAAGGTATAAGTAAATATATGGATAATGATGATAGATGTCTAATAAGATTCTTTAAAAATGTTAATAAAATATATTTAGCATCGTCAGTTATCTAGTCGAAAAATATTTCATCGATTTTGAAGTTCCTAAGGTCTATTTAAAGTTGTTACACCTAAAAAATATAACAAAAAATTGACTAATAGCTAGCATTTTTTCTTTGAATATATTAAAAAATTTATTATGAAGCTCATATAAATATATTTTATAGCCAAACCAAAGAATATTAAAGTCTTAGTTAAATTTGATTTAAAAAAGCTAACTGAAATAACTTAAATCAATTGTAGATAAAATTAAAAAATAATCATGAAAGAAGAATCTTATTTCTAAATATAAATCAACCTATAAAAGGCTAATAATGAAAATGATAAATCCTGTTTATAATTTACTATATTTATCTGGTACACCAAGTTAAGCTGCTTTCAAAAATACGATTAAATATTGCAGGTATAAAAACCTATTTATTTCTCTATTCCTTTTTAAGTTTAAATTTTAAATAATTATTTTTGCTAAATTTCCTTCTTTTTGTAGAAACTTCATATGATTTTTTCTTTTTCTTTTTTAAAATTATAATAAATAAAGAGATTTAATTATGTAGAATATAGGTTGAAATAATTTCAGATTTTACTTTTAAACATATGACTCAATTAGATATCCTTTATTTATATCTAATAAATATAGAAATGAAATCCTTTAATAATAATGAATGCCTTTTTATATTTAAAATTCAATAGATAAATAAGCATATCTAACGGAATAAAATACAAATTTATTTAATAGTTAGCAAATTTAATTAGCAACTACTATATTTTCATTCTATCTAATGAAGATAATATCAGATTGAAAATCTATTTAATGTTGATTTTCAATTTATCCTTAATTTTAGGCATATAAATAGTATGATGCTTTTTCAAAATTTATTATTTTTCTTAGCATAGGTAAAATTAACTAGAAAATTATATTAAAATATTTATTTTCATTTTTATATTATATCTAATAAATATATTTCTATCAAAACTAGGTATAACATTTTAATTCATTTCAAGCGAATTTTTATCTTTATAAATCATGACATATCTATTATTAAATATATGGTATATAAAAATTATCAATATATTTAAAAGAGAAAAAATAAAATAGAATTTAACCAAATTAAATTGTAGTTCTAAGAAGTACTATCAAATGAAATTATAGCTTCGGCTTGATAAAAAGTCTTCAAATAAGTATTTTTAATTGCTTTATACTTTCTCAAGGTTTTACGAATTTTTTTTAATTTATAGTTGTCTCTATTAAATTCTTCCCAAATAATGCTTATTCATTGAGATTTTTACATTCTATTGCTGATTTATGACTATGAAATTTCAAAAACTTAATAATACTCCCTAACAGTATGAATATTAAGAAATATTATGTTTATAAATCTAAAAATAAAACTTATTAATTGAAGCTTATAAAAAGGATAGATAGTAACAAATATAATAATTATCTAGTTATTAAAATAAATAATTTTTAATTTTTACTGTGAATTTCGTTTATAATTCTTTGATTGCCATCTAAAAACATATAACTAAATTAGCCTTCTTGTTGGATAATCTCATGTAAATTAATAAGATCCATAAGAATAACCCTAACTTGATATACTTCAGATATTTAATTTTAAATTTATAAAATAAATTTGTGAAAATTCAGTTGCTTCCTTTTATTACAATTTTGACTTCTTAAGATTATCGAATAAATAAAAGTATAACTAACCTTCTAAAGCATTAAAAGAAGAAAGATATAGCAAAAATAATGTATTAAAAATTAAATTAATGAAAAGTATCTTAAATTCCTTATTTGTATATATCTTAACTTGTAAATTCAATTAAAATCAAATAAATACTATCATTATGAAGACTATTAAACCATCTATTTTTTCATTTTTATAGTTAATTATAAGAATTTTTATCTATCATATACTATATCTTTCTATTATTTTATAATAGCAAAATCTAGACTCAACACTTGGATTTAATAAAATAAAAAATATTTAAGATTTAAACTTTTAGATGTTTTAGAAACAAACAGCTTAAAATGATTATGCATATTGAAAGTCAAAAAGAGATAAATATAGACTTTAGTAAATCTTAGACTGGATAAGTTTATTATAAGTAAGTTTTTGAATATTAATATATTGCTTCTTTTCAATTTATCTTAAGTCTCATATTTCAGTAAACATTAGAAATAATAAATTCTTTTATTAATTTCATTAGTTAAAAAGATTAGAATGATAGTACTTTTTCAATAAAACTTAGCAAATTATAGGTATTTCACTTGTATTTAAAAAGATTTTCTGATTTTAAAGCTATCTTAAGATATATTAATAGCAGCTTTTCAAAAGAAGTATTTAATTCAGAAAAATTTGCAGTATATATTTAAAAATTATGCTGATTATAAATTTACTAACTTACTAAAAGCCTATATATTTAATCAAATATGGATACTAACTTCATATCAATATTTCCAATAATTATATATATTTAATCCTTTGAATTTATTCTATATTTAGATATTAAAATGAGCATATATATAATCTGCAAAGTTAAAAATTTGAGAAGTTAGTAGTGAAATTAGAGTAAGATAGTAAGCAATAGCTTAATCTTATTAATGGAATCTATTAATTTTTTAAATGTTAATAAGTAACAAAGAGTATGAAGGATATGTAGTATTGTATATGCTTATAGTGTAATACATATATTTAATAAAATATTATAAATTAAAGTATTTACTTTACATTTTTTGTCAGAAAGCAAAATAAGGATATAGTAATTTCTAAATTATTAGTTCCTATAAATTATAGTGATATAAACTAAATAGTTTAAAAATCATCAATAAGTGAATATCTAAATTACATTACAAAATAAATTAGAAATTTTTATATACCTATTTTGATTAAATATCATGTAAAAGTATAACATTAAAATCTCATGATCCATATCATTAAAATAATAATCTTTTGATTTATATAACTAAATAATGTAAAATAAACATTAAGAAAATAAACTTATGAAAGAATTGAATGAATAGTAGTAGTTTAAATTTAATGAGAGAAAAATAACAAAAAATAGGAAAAATGTTAAATTAAAGTAGGAATTTTCAAATTATGAAGTTGCTATTAATCCTATTAACTTATTCTCTTTCAAGTTACTAATTAAAAATCCTCTTAATGTACCATTGTATTTATTTCTTGACTAAATATATATTAAGAAAGATCAATATAGATGTTAAAGCCAAAGGTTTATATACCAAGATATGAATTAGAAGTGAATAATTTATATAATAAGTGTATCGGATAAGCACTTAATAATATATCTTGCTTTAAAATATTTTTATTACTACATACAATTTTATTTTAATACCATTACCTTAAGAAAAAACTCTTGCTGTGATTTTTATAATAATTTAGAGTGTTAAATAAATAGATTATATTATATTATATTATATTATATTTATATTATATTATATTTATAAAATAAGTATTAAAATCTACAGAGATACTTTCTTATCCTAACTTTAAATTAATATATCATGTAGGCTTAAATTTATATAGTAATTTATATATTAATTCTAAATTATAATGAAAAATTTTTCATCCTTAGAACAACTAAACGATTTAAAACTAAAATATATAAAAGTTTAGCATATAAATTAAATTTTAGTAACTTTTTTAAAGTAAAAAGCTTCTAAATGAAGTAAAAAAGTAAGGTGTTAAAGATTGAATAAAATATTATCAATAAAGTTGATTAAGATTTTTAAATTGTTTAATGCTTATATCTATTAATTTTTTAAACTATTAGAGTTAATTTATAATGATAGTGTAAAATATTTCAATTATATTTAAAAATTAAAATTTGATTATTAATTTAAATTATTCTTTTCCTCTTAGCCTTTTTAAGAATTATTTACTTTATATCATTACTCTATGCTATGGAAAATTTTCTTAAAATAATCTAATTAATTTACTTAAGGTATGCTTCAAACAAGAGAATTTAAAGAAACAATTTTGAAACATGTTTGAATTTCTTAGTAGCAATTTCTTAGAATTATAAATAATAAGGATTTATTTAAAAACTATTTTAATTAAACTTAGTAAAAGAAAATTAAAATAGAACTAAAATGTAAAGAATAATAATAATAAAAGATAAGGTAGAAATGCTTAAGTAGATCATTTTTTATTTAATAGTCTAAACTTAAAGAGAATTTAGCATCTTTATTAAATCTCCAAATCGAATCCCCTTTTTATTTTGGCGGCTTTAATGAAATTCATTCATTAGTAAAAAATTTTAAATTTTTACTTAATTAAATTAATATTTCTTGATGAAATTTATAAAATTTAAGGGTTTTTATGATCAACTTAATTATTTTGTTGATTTATAATTTACTAAAAATAAGAAAAATAGCAGAGTAAGAATGAAATAATTGGAGTATTTTTAAAGCTCTTTAATGGGTCATGAACATTGAAAAATAAATTTTTCGTTTAGTTAAATAAAAAAGATTTTATTTTAGATTTTTGTTTAATTTTAATTAAGAGCAAACATTTATTCTTAATTTATTTTTCATATATCATAAGCTATTATAATAAAATAATTATAATTAAAAAGATGGTGGGAGCTGAGATTGACCTTCTGAATCATACTTTCTGGTTTTATGGCTAGGAACAAGTTCCTTTCCTGTCGCTGAGAAAGTCCCTGGTCAAAGTCAACCTTTGCAAGGGAACGCCTTCCTCTTGATTATCCACTCCTGGTAGGGGCTTGAAGCCTGGCTGCCCATAGCGATGGAGCTCCCTGGCAGCTGCTTTTCGAAAGCAACAGGATATCCCCGTTATCCCATGAAGGGAGTGTTGGGGTCGTTAAACTGCAAGAAGTTGCAGTCCAAAAACTCTTTTAGTTTAAAATTAAAATTAAAAAATAAAATAATTTAAATCTTTAGCTGCTTATGAAACTTTTAGAAACTATTTTAGATAAAAATTAAAACCTTACTGTTTCTGTTTTCCCTCTTCATACCAATTATTTGATATTTGAATTATTATATTTTATGTTTAAAATTTTCATAATCTTTGATTTTAATTTATATCTTTAAAGCAGTATAATAAAACTTCAAGAGTAGTTCTCATAAGAATTTTAGATTAATAAATATAAATATCAGTTTGATAAAAATATCATAAATAAACTTAATGATATAATATTAGTGATCTATAGACTTATACTTTATACTGATATAAGTATTTTATTTATTTTACTAAAAGCCATTCAATTAAGATATTTACTCAAAATCATTAAAAAAAATATTCTAAATATTATATAGTTATAAGCATTAACTTATGCATTATATCCTTACGTATTTAATATCTTAAACTATGTATAAATTTAATTTAATATGCTTTTCTTTCAAATAGAATTAAATAAATGAATTTTTCATATGAATGACAATATAAATTAATTGTTTATTTTTATTTGAGGGTAACTGATTATGCAAATTTACTAATTATTATAGTATAAGATTCAAATATTAAGGTTTATAATTTAAATATTAGCAAAATTAGAATTAAAAGACATGGTTTGATTATTACTTAGATAGATATATTAATAAATAAATTTAAATATAAGTACTATATCTTTTTATAACTACTATCTACAAATTTTTTGCATTTAATTTAATTTTCATATTTATTTAAAATTATGAACTAAAAATTTATTAGTGAGATAAAGATAAAGCTATATATTAAAATAGTTTAGTACTATTTCACACTGCACTAAGATTTTTAAACATTCTATTATTTTTATTTTTGTTTTAAGTTTAAAATTTCTTATTTATCTTCTCTAAATTCATTGGTACTTTTCACTATATTTTCAGTTATTAAAATAATTGAAATTTATTTGCTTAATATTAGTTTTAGCTTATCCTGTTTTCATGTGGAAATAAAATAAAATTCTTATTCCACATGAACTTTTGAACATTTCATGTTAATAAATAGAAAATAAAAAAAATGTATAAGATAACCTCATTTAGCAATAAGGAGTTATTCCTAGTAATAAAAGCAATCTTAGTGAATAAAATGTTATTTTAACAAAGTTGAATAGAATAAAGTGAAGAGTTTACTTGACTATATAAGTTAGACAATAAATTAATTCTATCTAATTAAAACTATTTTAATTTTAAATATGCAAGTGTACGTTAGAACTCAAGTTGGGGCATTAAATCTCTAAGTCAATCCTAGTGATAATATCTTAAGTCTTAAATAAAAAATTTATACTTAGCAAGGCTAATATATTGAAGCTATGGTTTTGTAACATAATGGAATTACGCTGGATAATTATAAGAGGATATAAGATTATAGCATTCCAAATTAAGCGGAAATATTTTTAATTCTTTAGTAAATCTAAATCCCTTAAACACAAGTCTTTTAGCCTATATCAACTGAAAATGCACACATGGCTTAACCTGCTTACCCGATGTTTTAGGGTTAAATGCCCTAAGGATAGATAGGATTTATGCCACAAGGGTAAATTCCATATGAAAATATACCGCAAAGATAAATACCATAAGCTTAAACACCTTAAGCATAATTACAATATCCTTAGTAATAAAATCATAGAAAGGACAAGACAAATTAGAATTAAAGCTCAACCTTTATTTCTCATATATTAATTTAATAAGATGTTGATCCATTAAATCCTCTTAATTCAGCTCAAAATGTAGTAGTAGCAAAGATTGTTAAAAAGAAGGAAAAAGTACATTAAAAAATGTTAAAGCATTTAGAAGAGTGCAAGCATGAAGAATGTAAAAAAATTTTCCCTAATCAACCATTTAACATGGATTGCCAATAGTCTTATAATAATGTGAAAATGGCACCAGATTACAGAATAGGATTTAAAAAATGATGGTTCTACTGTGGTCCTGATTTTTGCTGGTGTTTACCTCCTTTGATAGGTATATTAATCTGATCATGGAGAAGATATTCAAATTCATCATGTGAACAGGCAAGAAAGCTAAATTTGAAATCTATGAAATTATAAAACGATGCAATGAAAGCAGCTTGCTGCTATTGTTGCTTATTATGTGACGTGAAATGATCATCATTATAAACTCCTTTTATAGAATTTGATAATTAGTTTTTTTAATTAATAATGAAACTATTATGATTAAAAACTTCAAATAGAAATTTTAATTTAATTTCTTTAGCAGCAGGATAAAGTAAACAATAAATCTCAATTTAATTTAAAAGGAAATTAAATTCTTAAAAGAAGAAAAAGCTTAATAGAAGTAGTTATTTTGCTATATAATAAATTAAACATTTTTTATTAATTTTGATTTATTTATTATCAATCCTTTGTCTATTTATAGAATAAAAAATGCCTTCTTTATTTATTAAAGCTTATGATTTGGTCTATTTTTTCTATAAATTATTTAAATTTTTATTTGTGCTTTAGAACTATTTAATAATGAAAGATGATAAACTAACTAATAAAGATTGAAATAAGTGCCAATAGTATAAAAAATTCATTTAATAAATTGATGTCAAAAATCTATTTAAATTTAGTTATTTACAAAACATATAAAATTGAAGCTTGACTAATTATAAATAATTGAAGACATATTAATGGATTTTTGCCTATAGAATATAACTAATCATTATGATATTTGACAGAGTTTATTATCTATTTATTTTAAATATAGATATAACAAGATTTAAAATTAAAATTATAGCTTTAAAATACCTTTAGATAAGGAGTTAAGGTTACAGTACTTTTACTTTCTTGTTGTTCCAAATATTTGATTTTTATTTTGAAAATATTTTAGATAAATAAGATACTTTATTTATTGTTTTGAGATATCTTAGCTATTATTAAATTTATTTATCTACTTTTTATCTTCTTTTCCGTACTTAATCTCATATATCTAAGCTAAAAATGATTTATCTATAGGATACAATTTATATTTATATTTATAATTCTATTAGATTTAATTTTTACCTTAGAATATAAAATTACATTTAAGCTATAAAAATTATTTAAATGCATTTAGTTATATTCTATAATACAAGTAGCCAATATTTTTTATATTTACTTACATTGGAATATAAAATCTTTTGAAATCAAAAATGATTGAATATATAAGCCTGCTTAGTGGCTTATTCTCCCAATTATTTATAAAACTCAAAATTAATTTCTTAACAAGTTCTAATTAGTTCTTCTATATTTTATATTTACTTAATTTTTTTAATTTTCAATCTTTATTAATGATAAATAGATATATAACCTTAGCAACTTACTAATGCCTTAACAAATAATTAAATTGTTAGTTATTCAAATAGAAAAAATATAAAATGATGCATTTAATTAAATAAAAGTAATTATTTTAATATTTCTAAGTTTTTCTAATATTTAAATTAGCTTTTTATTTATTTACAAGAAGGTTTTATTTTATCAATATATATGAGGTTGCAGTCAAAGAAACATTTAAACAAGTATTTTTCTAAATAACTCTTAATATAATTTATTTCTATACTCTAATAATTGAAAAGATGATGGGAGCTGAGAATGACCTTCGTGACAACACTTTCTGGTTTTATGGCTAGGATCAAGTTCCTTTCCTGTCGCTGAGAAAGTCCCTGGTCAAAGTCATTTTCTGAAGGGAAAACTGTCTTTGAGATTATCCGCTCTTGGTAGGGGCTTGAAGCCTGGCTGCTCATAGCGATGGAGCTCCCTAGCAGCTGTGCCTGGAGCACATCAGGATATCCCCGTTATTCCATAAAAAGAGAGCGTCGGGTCGTGCAATCGGAAAGGAGTTTCCGGTCCAAAAACTTTTTAGTTGAAATTAATTAATTATTTCTATACTCTAAATTCTACGAAATTAAATTGCTTTAAGTTCATATTATACATTTTAATAATTTAATAAACATTACTTCATAACTAAGCATTTTTAGTAAGATCATTAGTTGTCTTGAAGAAATATAGAGAAAAATGATCTCTTAAAAATTATTTTAATTATATAGAACAATAAATGATTATAATGTATTTCTGCCCTATAATTATATCTAATATGCTTTAGATATAATGATACTATATATCTATATTATTAAAGCTATAATGAATAAAAATATCAAAACTTATAAAATGAATATATATAAGTATTTTCAGAAAATAGACTTAGCTTATTAAAAATAATGAGAATATTAAAAAATCTAAAAGTACTAAAATGGAAATAAAAGTACTTGATATTTAGTAGCTAAAGTATCGTATTAAACGTATGAAGTTAATTATATAATTAAAATATTAAATTTCAGTATTTTTATTCATATGAGATCATTCTATTTAATTGTATACCTAATTATATATAAATTTAACTCTCTAAGATCTCTCAATATTTTATGATATGTGTCTAGCATCTAATGTTTTATTATCTAAAAGATTTTCATAATCTCTTTTTATAAATCACGTTATAAGCACTCTATTAATTTATTTGCTAGATAAAGTGAAAAATATATAAATTTTTACTTATTTAAATAAATAAAAAATTGATATATAGTAAATATTAAAAGCTAAACATTAAATCTTTAGATAAATAAAAGTATCAAAGTTATTAATTTATTCCTTACTGTTGGTTTTTTTTAATTATCATTAACTTCAAACTAATAATTAAATTCTAAAAGGCAAAAATCTGAATATTGATAGCAAAAAGAATAAAAAACCATTTTATTTAATTTCTATTATAAGTATATACATAATAGCTTATATAAAATACTTAAATGTGTAAATTTTGAAAAAACATAAAAAAGAAAGGAGATTTTAATATAGGATATATTAAATTTATAAATTTTATTTTTTTAATATTTTTATATCTAACTCAAAAGATATTTTATTATACATCTTTTATTCTATAATTTTCTCTCTTTTATTTATTATAATACATATCTAATTATTTGATTCATATTTGATTCTGATGGTATATCACTAATGGTATTTATTTAATGAAGCTTATTTTTCTAAAAGTATAGAAAATTTTTAATTAAAATATTATTTTAACCTTTTTTGAGGTAAAGAATAAATGATATTAGAATATGAAAGAGAATGATAATATAGTTCATATTTATTTAGTAATGTTTAATATTTTTAAAATAGGTATTTCAATCTTTTAGCTTATATAGCACAAAGGAGTATAACTATAAATTATAAAATTCGACTAATTCCCATAATATTCGTTATCTTCCTACTAAATAAGAAATTAATTTCATTATAGTTGCATTCACTCACTGTGATTTTTATAATAAAACTGTAAATTTGGGTTTTTTAAACTACTAATTAATTTTAAAATACATCTATATATTATTTTTAATGTTCATTATATATTAAAAAATTATCTTTATTACAACTATTTCAAAACATTTCAAAAATATGTCTAAACTTATTGAACTGGGGACCTTTAGATCTTCAGTCTAACGCTCTCCCAACTGAGCTATTTCGGGCGATAATTTATATATGACTCCAAGTATGCAAAATGAACTTGTCATTTCTTTTTGGATTTTAATTAAATCGTTATATCTGTATAAACTATTCTATTTTCTCCTAAAAAATGACAGCGGTGGGATTTGAACCCACGCCCCGAAAGACTAGCGCCTTAAGCTAGCGCCTTAGACCACTCGGCCACACTGTCTTATAGATTATTTTTCATCCTTTTTTTATAAATAGTTGAAGTCTTATATCAAATGAAAAAGTTTATTATAAGCTTTCGATAAATGTTTTCCTTAGTTTTAATATTTAATTAATATATAATAGTAATTTCATCAACTTCATATAAATCATTAAAAGATTGGACTTAATTGAATAATATTTTTTATATGTTTATTTTACAAAAAATTCGTAAGCATTTTTGAATGTTTTTCAAATTTGTATATTATACCAAAACTTATAAAATTTTTCAAGCAAAATCCCTCTTTTATAATTTTCAATGTTCTAGTAATTATATATTATTGCAATATTTGAAATATACTTATAAAGAGATTTTAGAATGATTATAGTTTAAATTAAAATGTTTAATAAAAAATTTGAAAGAATATATTTCTTTCTTATATCAAAAAATATTTATTTTTTATTAAAAAAGTTGAATATAGTAAATTTTATTATTAAATGATCAATAATAAAATAGAGCTAAATAGCCATACTAAGCTCCATTAGCCTTGATCCTAACTAAAAATTTTTAATTTTTTTAATAAATTATATTTAGTATCTTTCTCAAAAGTTACAAATATTGCTATAGTTTCAATCACTATAAAAACTATTAAAATAAATTATCTTTAAGTTTTAATATGTAAAGTTTATATATTTTTATTTAAATTATAATTAACTAAAATATTATCCCATCTTAACCATAATTTCATATTTTAAATTATTAAGATATAAATAGGAAATTATTTAATTATTTAGTATTCATGGTATAATCATTAAATTAAGAATTAAGCTATTTATTCTTAAACTTTTTTATTTTTGTTATAGAATTTAAAATATAAAATCCTGTTTATTTTATGATTAATATTTGAAATCTTTCTAATTTATTAGATAGTTAAATGTCTTTTAGTTCGTAGATGAAAAAAAATGTATTTATTTTACTCTAAGTATCCTATATATTTCTCTCCATTAAATTAATTATTCTAAAGCGATTTTCATGATTTTTGGATTGCATTTTTTTAATTAAATTTAATTTCACCTATAGAATTTCAAACTCTAATCAATTTTTTTTAATGTTTTATATTTTTTCTTTGAATATTTAGTTTTATTTAAATGAGATTTGAAAGAAATAGTAAAATAGCATCTATAATTGAATCAAAAAATTAAAGAAATAAATATAAAATAAATATTTGTATTTGAGTTAAATTAGATATGCTAATATTTAAAAATAACTCTTATATTATCTTTAATATCTATCTAAAATTTTTAATTTAATACTTTTTCTTAAATATTTTTAATTATTTTTACTTTCCTTAAAAAATTAATTTTAATGGTGCTTATTTTCGTAAGAAATAGATATTTTTTAATTAAAATGAGTTTATATAACAAAAATTATTTTACCTTAACTTATTCGTTCTTGCTTTTTTAATTTTTATAGTGATACCTTAATTTGCTTAAGCAATTTTAAATTCACTTTGAAGTATTTATAATTTAATTTAATTTACTTTAATTTATATATTAAGCTAAATTAAATTAAAAAGTTTAAATTGAAGTTTAGTGAACTTGGAGGACTTTCAACCTCGTGTTCACAGGACCAGTTTGATAACCTGGCTGGAACCAGCTCCCTTCAGAACTCTTTCTTCAGGCGCCTTGGATTTTGTACAACTTCGGTTTGTAGATTTGACCTCCTGACGGATAAAATTAGTTACAGAATTCTCGTCTAATCTTATCCTAATATTAGTACTATTATTTTTCTTATTATTTTCTATTCCAGTACTATTATTTAATTAATTTCAATTTCTAACCTTGTCTATATTTATGACCCAGTTTGTTTGCATACAAAGCATCTTGGTTTATTCCTAATTCATTTCTTGTCTGGACTCCTCGGTAACGTAATAGCTCCTTCTATGTCCATTGGATCTTGAATTGTCCTAACTTTGAATTCCTACTACTGTTGCTACTTACTGTTCTCTTCAAGCACAGTTATTCTCTACTGCAGCAATCCCATTTCCCTGAAGAAAGTGTTTTGCTCTCGATCGTAAACTTCCTAGAAGCTTTCTTTCCATTCCTTGAGGTCAGTAACTTGATTTTTTAGAACTCTATTCTCTAATCATAGCCTTTTTACTTCCTCCTTCATGTCAGCGAATGCGACTAAAGTTTATGCCTGTTCTTCCTGGAACTATGGCATCGCAAACTCTCGCACGGCTGCTGCTTCTTGCGTCTCCAGCACCTTTCTAGGTCCTTCCTCTTTAGTTTGTGTCATCGAGGTAGCCTTTTGGCGCTCTTGTCCCATCTTTTAGGTTGGTCTGGAAGTTCCTAGTTGAGTCTATTATTCTTGAAGGTTTTGAGAAGAAGATTATTTCTAGGAAGAAGATGTGTGAGTTAAAGATGAGGGTTCTTACTTTCTCTCCCCTTTTTAGGAGGTGGTATAAAAGCCTTTCTTGAACCCTTCTACCATTTTATTTTTTTTAATATATTAAGCTTTATAGTTTTTTAATTAACTTTTATTATTATATTAATTTTATTAACAAATTTTTTCCAAAAAAATTGAAAAAAAAAGAAAAGCATAGCAAGAGATAGCTCTAACTGATTCTATCTTAGTAGAAAGAAACGAAGGATAAAAGTATTATCAAGATTAATTATAAAAATAAATTAAAAAGCTATTTTTTTATTTAAAGAAATATATAGCACAATAAACAAATAAAATACATGAAATTGCTATTCTTAGGAAAGAAAAAAGTGAAATAGAGTAAATTTTTAATTAATTAAAAATTAAAATTAACAAATAGCCAATAAAAAATCCTTTAAAATTAAAAAATAATTTTTTTACATATTTAGTTTCAGTCCAATAAGCCATTTCAGATAGAAAATTTAATTTTATTAGCTAACTCTGAAATATAAAAATAAAATAATAGACTCACAATGATATAACATTCCTTGACTTAAGAATCAAGGATTTAATTCCGAGTCATTGAAATAATATCAAAAAATGGAAAGCACTATGTTTGAGTTCTGAAAATTATATTAAAGTAAATTTTAAAATCCAGTCTCTTAAATTTCGTTAAATTAAAATATATTTAATTTAAATTATAGAGAAAAAATAATATTTCGTATTAAAAGAAAAGTAATTTTCTATACTCGAGAAATAAAAAAAACCTTTATTAAATAAATGAATACAAAACAAAGAATAATTTAAAATCATTATAAATAATACTCAAATTTTATGTTGTAAAGGCATAAAACAAAAATTATTTAAAATTTATATAAAAACATTAAAATATTTATTGATATCTAAGAGAAAATATTGGAAATTAAGCTAATGAAAATTTAAACTTATTAAGTTTACGATAGAGTAGAATAGAATAATATTTGAATAAAAGAATATTGAATGTTTAATAAGCGTAATTTTGTAAGCAGCAAGCAAATATAACAATTAATGAAGAAATAAAGAAAAAATTTAATTGCATGAGATTATTTTACACTAAAGCCACCTTTATCTTTTTACAAACATAAAATAGATTATTAAGATTTTATGAATTATTCCAATAAAATTAAAATTTTTTTTAATTGTTTAAATTAAAAAATATAAACCTTTAAAACGCAAGGGATTAATAACTTCAAAAATTAATAAATTGAAATGAGTTAAAAACTTATTAATTTGAGCTTCATTTTTTATAAAAAAATTTTAATTAAAGATATTAATAGTTTAATTTAAATATTTAGCAATTTAACCAATAAATTAAAATTTTAATTCAAGTTCAAATAATTAAAATTTAGAATTAAAATATTTTATTACATAAAATGGATGTCGGCTGTGGTCTTTAAAACTAGATAATAATATGGTGCAGTGTATACTGCATTACGAGTAATCTCGCATTAGATGCTAACACGGGAAAGGGTGGATAAACTCGGAAGAGACAAGTCTAACTAGTTCAAGGGTTCTTGCTAACATTATGAAAGTTTGACTGACAAGCCTGACAATGATTTAACTACTAATTCTTATTTGGATCTTATTCAAGAAGAATGAAGCATTTGATTCAAAATTCAAGAATAACCTTTATAAGAAGATTCCCCATTTAGAGAAATTTACATGATTCATTGGACTACTAGAATTTTAACGAGAAGCACGAGAAAATTTTTTATAAATATTAAATATTAACGAAAGAGCAAAGTACCAACGAGGTGCTACGTGCTCTATAATAATATTTATTTATTATTTATTTAAAATGAAATGAAAATTAAGGTTAAACTTTATTTCTTAATTTTCAGATAATACAGCAAAATAAATTCTTAAGAAAATTTCACAAACTGCAATTTTAGAATTAAAAATTACAACTTAAAAATGAAATCTTATTAATTAAAAGCAAGGTTTAGCAATAGATCTCTTACTTAATCATTAATATGCTAAAGTTTAAATAGAAAAATAAGGATAGCCTTAATTTAAATAGTTTCTAGAGACCTCATAAAATATGAGCTTTAAATTCCAACATGAAGTAAAGAACGAAAGAGACTAAATGATTTTGATACTGTAAGAAAATAGGAAATATAGAAAGAAATTGCTAGTTTTTCAAGGAATGGTAAAAAATAGAGAAAGCAAAACAGATAAATTTTCTATGTAGAATATATTGTGAGATCGTTGTAAATTATATAGAAGAAAACAATTTTAAAGTATGGATTGTTGTAAGTAGTGATGGAAGCAAAAAAAAGGCATATAAATTTCATACTAGGAGATTAATCAGACTGATGAACAATAATTTCTAAGATGAAGAACAGCGAGAAGCTTTTAAACACCCATTACAAGAGTGAATAGTATTAGGAAAAGTAGCATATAATAGGATAAATTAAGTTTAGCAATTTTCGAGGATTTTCACCTCTTCATGCTGGACACCAGATTGCTCCAGTGTTAAAAATAAAGTTTTAGATGTCTCTACTCCTCTCTCCTCCCATTACTCTTGTCATTTCCGGATCTAGCCTTATTTCTAATTAAATTTTCTCTTGTAAATGTATCCTTATTCATTTAAGTATAATTTTTCTCTTATTTGTCTCTACTAGATTTGTTTTTTCTTCCTCTACTGTGTTTGTATTGTTCTTTATTTATTCCAATACTACTTCTTGAAATTTTGGAATTCCTTGCAGCGTCTTCATAAGTGTTCTGTTGAATTGCAGTAGTAGCATTTCTTCACTATTTTTGGAGTTTAACCTTAATCTTCCTATTGGTCTCTTCAATCATCATTGGATCTCCCCTTTGTTCATCTAATTTCTTTTCTAGTATTTCCAGTCTAATACTCATATCAGAAAGTTTCTGAAGCTAATTTTAGGATTAGCTACTCTGGCCTTAAGGTATGTTTCAGAAAGCGCTTAGTTCTCTTTCTTAGGACATAAGTCTGGATTCTATTCCTTCCGTTAAGTTGAGTTTTTCCATCAGTTTCTCATTGTCTTTTCCCAGTTTCCTAACCTCTTCCTGGAGGTTTAGTACCACTTTGATGAGCTGTTCCATGCTCATCTGGCCAGAAGGATTGAACTTTGAGACCTCCTGGTGCAGAGCAGACTTAATCTGCTTTCTGGGCTTCTCTTCTGAGGTTGGAGTTATCTCATGTATTGTCTTCTGAGCTTGTTTCTGTTCTTCTTCAGGTTCTTAGAATTAAGAAAAAGGTTAGGGTTAAGGGTAAGAAGACTATCCAAGATTGGATTCAGATTTCCTCTCCAACTTTTTGGAAGTGGTGTAGAAACCTCTTTTGAATCCTTCCATTTTTTTATTTTTTGGAAAAGTAGCATATTCGAAGATTTTAACAAGCTTTAAAAGTGATTTATCTTTTAAGTGTGAAACCACTATAATCTTTATTTTTTTTAATTATTTTATCTAATAAAAGATTTAAATTTTAAATATTTTAAAGTAAAATTATATTGAATTAATTTTTCATTTTTTTGAGATTGCATGCAATTTTAAATTGATTAACCATAAAAAATTATTAAAATTCAATTGAAATATTTCTTTGATCTAATGTAAATTAAAACTCTATTAATATCATAAAAATTCCATGTACCCATTCTTCTTAAATTTTTGAACTTATCTTAGAAGAAAAAGCAATTTATCCAGATATCTATATTAAAACATCTGGCTCAAATATCTACAATTTTTTTTATTACGTATAACATTATTAAAGCATTTGTCTTTCATATAGAATAATTATGGTAATTTTATTTTTTGTTTTTTCAAATTTTCTAAAGTAAAGATAAACACTTTATTTTATTTCATTTTTGATAATTAAGAAATTTATATAAATAAAATAATAGATCGTTTTATAAAAAATATTAATAGATAAAAAAAATTTGCAACAATAAAATAAATTAAAGATACAAATTTATAAAGTCCTACGTTTAAAACTTTCAAAACTTAATATTATCACATATAAATTTATCTTTCTGGTATGAAAAAATATTTAGTTCTCATTATTAATTTTCTAGCAGACATAATTTTATTAATATGAATTTTCAGCATTAGATATCATACATAAAGAACTTTATTTCATTCTAACCTGCTGAAAGTAAAATATAACTAATCAAACTCTATAATTATTTTCTTAATTTTTCTTAATTTATCTAATATTCTTCTTTTAAAGTGTTAAAGCTATTAAATTTTCAATTATTTATTAACAACATAAATATAATTAGATATTTCTTGAAAAGCACTAATTTATTTTAATATATTAAATAAAGATAAAAGCTACATGTTTATTTTAATCCAAAATATTTAAACTTTAATTATAAAAATTATAATAAAATTAAAATTAAAAAAGTATATATTTACTTATTAACAAAATTAGATTAAAGAACAAGATTAAGCAAATTTAATTAAACGTAACATAAAAAGTTTTAAAATTTATATTAGAATATTTTTAAAATTAGAATAGTTTTAGTATAATTTAGCTATTGAATTTTTTATTTTATTTTTGAAGAATTTTTAAGCAAGGATTATATATTAAAGATTTATAGACTTAAAATATTAAAAAAATGAAAAATGTATACAATCAATATTTTAACAAAAATAATTCATATAAACCTCTAAAATTATTTCAAATAGCCATAATTTTTTTTATTTCAATCTTGCTGAAAAAGGTTAAAAATAAAATCTGGCTTTTGATTTAGAAAGAAGAAGTTGAGGAGAATAAATAGATATTAAAATAGAAAAAAATTATTTAATCCTTTAGATTTAGAGAAAATTTTACTCAAAATGTTAGATCTTTATAAAGATATAGAGTAGATTAACATCAGGGAATTAGTCTTTTTTGTATGCGATTTAAAAAGATAATTTTGCTAATTAAAAGAAAGGAATTCAAGATTAGAGGAGATCTTATATAATTTCAAAGAAAGACTGATGAGATAAGAATGAGATCTACAAGTTTGAAATGTAATCAGATTGAATGCTAGAATCAACTGAAATTAGTAAAAGAAAAATTTAATCTGAGTAATAAAAATAACAGAATATTCACAAAAATCGGTTTATAATTAAATAAAGAATATAGTAGTACGCGCAGGCACTTCGTTGGCGCTCAGACTTTCAATATTAATATTAAGAAAAAATGTTCTCATACTTCTCGTTAAAGATATAGTAGTCCAATGAGTCACGTCAGCTTCTCCAAATTTGGAATTTGCTTATTAAAGATTATTCTCGAATCTTGAATAAATGCTCCAGTCTTCTTGAATAAGATTCAAATAAGAATTAGTAATTAAATAATTGTCAGGCTCGTCAGTCAAACTTTCATACTGTTAGCGAGAACCTTCAGGCAAGTTAGGCTTGTTTCTTTCGAGCTTTTACATCCTTCCACATGGTAGCATCTAATATGAGATTATCGCAATGCAGTATACACTACACCATATTATTATCTAGTTTTAAAGACCACAGCCGACATCCATTTTATTATATATAATACAGGATTAAGATAGGAAATTATAATTAAATAATATATAAAAAAATCAGAAAAAATAGAAAAATGGAAATAAATTGAATCTTATAAACTAATGGAATAAAAATAAAAGCTTTAGTACACTTAAATATTAAAAAATTATCAAAAGAAATATAATTACTGAGCTTCGATTTATTTTTTTGGTTAAGATTAGTAAAATATTCTGAAATTGGAATTTAAAAAATCAAAATTATGAAAAAATTGAGATTATATTGGAATAACGGATAATGATAAAGAAGATATTTGGATATTTCCAATGCCATCTGCTGAATAGAAACCAGTAAAAATCAACCTAGCCATAATTTAGTCGTAAAAAATGGAGAGAAGAGAGCTTTCAACATTTCTTAATATGATATTTTTTAATATAATTAATCTTATTGAAGCTTTTAAATAATTTATTAATAAGTGTAAACTTAAAAAAGGCATTAATTAGCAAGGCTTTTTAGCAACATACTAAAGAATTATATTTTATAAAGTATTAGATTTAAAATTTTAGGTAATATAATATAATATCTATATTAACAAATTTTAAATATTTAGTAGCAATAATTATAATCTAAAATATTAAAATATTTACTTTTCTTGGATTTTCAATCAGGTATTTCCACCATTTTGTTTAAGTGGATGACTATCACAACTTTTTTATATATAAAAAATGGATTAAATCTCTTCTACATCAAAATTAGCAATCTTAACCATGAATTAATTAAAAGAGATATAAAAATTGTTATCGGAGAATCCCTAAAATTTAAACTTGTAATTAAAAAACTTAGACTTTATTATTAATCGTAGTGAATTTTTAAATTAAAATAACTAATATAACTAGGAAATTAGCAGCAAATTGGAAACATAAAAGGTAAACTTTCAACTCAAATTAATAGTAGAGAGATTTGAGTTCTTTAGCATAAAAGCAAAATCAATAATCTAGAAAAACTAAAAAACTAAAAAAAGGAGACCCTATGGATATTGAAAAGGATTAAAAACCTGCCTACACCTCAATGAAGATAAATATATTAAGATGCTGATTCTGCAAGAGGAAATTATATCTGTTAAGACAACTGTAATAGTTTAACATTAAGTAAAGAATTGAGGGAAAAAACTTTGAAGAAAAATGAGTTAAATAGTTTCACGTGAGAAGATAAAACTTATACAAGAAAATTTATCAAGAAATGTAATTAATGAATCGATAGTGGAAAATATTAATATTATAATGAAGAAATTGTTAAAAGGAACTATAGGAAGCAAAATCCTAAAAGAGAAAGAAAAAGACTGATTATCAGAGTAATTGAAGATTGAGTGGAGAAAAAGAATAAGAAGAAAACTATCAAAAACTTCAGAAGCAACAATGAAAATTTTCTATGCAATAATAAAATTAGACTTAACTTTAGCAGAGATGATCCTTTGAAAGGATGAATCACGTTAATATATTATGGTGGAAGGTTACTATTAATAGTTTTCTATTCTTCTTGCATATATTTCCTGATTGTGCATACCAGTTTCGGTTATTCAAATTAATTTAGCATCTTCCTTATTCTTTATTATTCTTTTATAGAATTATTTTTCAAGCTCATCATTGTCATATTATATGGATATTGGCTTTGCTGTGCATTATTTTTTGGCTATTTTTCATGAATAATTTTCTAATATACTTTTTTTAATTATTCTAATATCTTTTATAAATTTATGCCAGTTTTATCATCTTGCTTCGTTTCTTGAGATTAAATTTATAAAATATTAATTATGCAATAAATCTCAGGATTTTGAACTTCCAGAAATCAATAAGTATAAATTACAATATCCTCATGAGAAGCTATGCTTGAGGAGTGATCTTCTCCGCCTAGTTTTTAGGAAGTGCCAAGCCATCTAGACTATGCAATCAAATGCAGATATTGCGAAAGATTAAATTTCAAAAGTCCTTATCGAAACTTCATCTTACTGGAATAATTAAATAAATATCGCCTCGCTAAACAAATCAACGGTTGCTATTGGCCGAAAAGTAGCTTGAAATTTGTCTTCTTGTACCATTCCCCTTTGACGCCATATTTAATTATTTGTTTCATTTCTTAATGAATTAGTTTATACTTATTCTTTTCTATAGCAATAATTATTAAATAACTATTTATTTATTGCTCATAGATTTACTATTCTGCTACTACGATATTTAAATTTAGCTGACAGCATAATTTAAATTAACATTTACTTTAGTCTTCAATTCATTTTACATTTCTAAGCTCTTATTATTTAAAATTATTTCTTCATATTTTTAGACTATTTTTTGTTTAGGTTTAATTTATTTTAGATTTTTTATCAATTTCGTTTCTAGTTTCTCTTATTTCTTCAGCTCTGATCATAACTTAACTTTCTGATGAAGAACTTGATTTGTTGTCTCTCAAATAACTGACTTAGAAATTTAAGAAGAAAAATGACAAAAGAAATAGAGAAAAATCAATAACAAAAAAAAGAGATTATTTCATTTTTTATATAATACTAAATTAAATTAAAAAGTTTAAATTGAAGTTTAGTGAACTTGGAGGACTTTCAACCTCGTGTTCACAGGACTAGTTTGATAACCTGGCTGGAACCAGCTCCCTTCAGAACTCTTTCTTCAGGCGCCTTGGATTTTGTACAACTTCGGTTTGTAGATTTGACCTCCTGACGGATAAAATTAGTTACAGAATTCTCGTCTAATCTTATCCTAATATTAGTACTATTATTTTTCTTATTATTTTCTATTCCAGTACTATTATTTAATTAATTTCAATTTCTAACATTGTCTATATTTATGACCCAGTTTGTTTGCATACAAAGCATCTTGGTTTATTCCTAATTCATTTCTTGTCTGGACTCCTCGGTAACGTAATAGCTCCTTCTATGTCCATTGGATCTTGAATTGTCCTAACTTTGAATTCCTACTACTGTTGCTACTTGCTGTTCTCTTCAAGCACAGTTGTTCTCTACTGCAGCAATCCCATTTCCCTGAAGAAAGTGTTTTGCTCTCGATCGTAAACTTCCTAGAAGCTTTCTTTCCATTCCTTGAGGTCAGTAACTTGATTTTTTAGAGCTCTATTCTCTAATCATAGCCTTTTTACTTCCTCCTTCATGTCAGCGAATGCGACTAAAGTTTATGCCTGTTCTTCCTGGAACTATGGCATCGCAAACTCTCGCATGGCTGCTGCTTCTTGCGTCTCCAGCACCTTTCTAGGTCCTTCCTCTTTAGTTTGTGTCATCGAGGTAGCCTTTTGGCGCTCTTGTCCCATCTTTTAAGTTGATCTGGAAGTTCCTAGTTGAGTCTATTATTCTTGAAGGTTTTGAGAAGAAGATTATTTCTAGGAAGAAGACGTGTTAGTTAGAGATGAGGGTTCATACTTTCTCTCCCCTTTTTAGGAGGTGGTATAAAAGCCTTTCTTGAACCCTTCTACCATTTTTATATTTCATTTTTTATATTTATTTAATATTTACTTTAACTAAAATAACAAATTAACCAAAAGTAAAATTTTTTCGTTGTTTATTATTTTAGGAAGAGCAAAATTAAAAATAAAAATAGTTCAAATTTTATTAATAATCAAATTAAAAAATGTTGATAAATTAAAATTTTTTATTAAGAGTATATTTAAAATGGTACACGAGAAATAGCAAATCTCTCTATTAAAACCTTATAATTCTTAACAGGATGTGGCCAACGATTTTTATACTGATTAGATGGAAAACCAAAATTTAGCAGAAGCTATTAGTAAGTTTTAAACGAACTTAATATTTGAAAACACTATGGAATTTTTAAAACTGAAAATTTAATTTTGAAATAGGAGAAAGCTTTAAACTCATCTTTGTAGCAAATTTTCAGGAAGAATCGTATATACGAAGTAGACCGTAAAGGGGATTTAGGAAACTGTAAGCTATGACAATCCTAATAACTCAACAATCCAGCGGAAATGAAACGGTAACTTCCAACATATGATATTCTCTGACGAAGAATAACGATTTGATGATACTGCAAGAGGTCTTAAAGTACCAAGTTGCAACCAATTTTAATTAAATAAAAAAGGATTGGAATTTGGCTTATAGGATAAAATTGAAGAAAGTAATCTTAAATTCATCAAGATTTATAATAGCTAAAACCAAAATATTACGAAGTGAATTCTTTTATTTAATATTAAACTTTTATTTTTTGATTAAAGTAATAAAGGCTAAAATTTCGTTAACTAATTATTATTATAAATTAAACAATTAAAAATATTATTTCAATCTTAATTTACGATTTTTTAAATAAAAAAAATTATTAAAATAAATTTATTACTAAAATAATATCCTTAAAGCCGACATTTTTATAATCTTATAATGAAAATTTCTTTCAAAAATTATTTTAAAAAGTTTTATCGATGTATATAAATAATAAATAAATATGATTATATAGCGCATAGCACCTTATTGGCGCGCAGGTTTTTAGTATTAATATTAAAAAAAGTATTCTCAAAAGTTTGATTTCATCCTTTTCGTCCATAGAATTACTTCAGCTTTTCCAAATGGGGAATCTTCTTATTAGAAATTAGTCTTGACTTTTGAGTCAAATGCTTCATTCTTCATGAATAAGATCCAAATAAGAATTAGTTATTAAGTTATTAATTAGAAGGCCCGTCAGTCAACCTTTCATACTGCTAGAGAGAACCCTTGGGGTAAGTTAGGTATGTCTCAATGGAGCTTATCCCCCTTCCCCGTGGTGGCTTCTAGTGTGAGATTACTCGCAATTCAGTATACACATCACAAAATTACCTACTTGTTCTCCTTATGCAGTCGACATCCATTTTACCATAATGTATAATATTTTTAGTATAAGAAATATTAAATTTAGGTATTTTTAAAATATTCTTAGCCTAGTCTAAAAAACGAATTTAAAATTAATATATTTAAAAAAATTTTAATTATTTTAAAACAAAAATATTTAATCAGCTTTATATTAAATTTATCTTAACTTAATTAAAAAAGAAATTATTTTACCAAATCGTTTTAATAGCAAGTTAGATTAAGTAGATGGCTAGTTTAAAAATTACAACTTTTTTAGTATAAGTCTAAATTATTTTAGAAAAATAAACTTCTTTTTTCTTTAAAAAATTAAAAAAGTAAAGCGACCTTTTTGCCAATTTTAAAATTTCGACTAGCGAAAAAATTGTAAGAATTTTCCTAAATAAAAAAAAAATAATAAAGTAATAAAAAAATTAGCCTTAGAATATTAAATATGACATATTTTTTATTTATTAATTTTTTTCCGAAAATATTAAATTTTTAAAAGATTTTTTTAATTTTTCAATTTATTTTATTTTAGAATTTGTTTTTATTCATTTTTTTTTTTAAATGAGTAATAATGAAAATTTCACAGAATTAAAAATGTGATTTTTGTCACTAGAATATTAACAAATTATCTAGAGAATATTTACAATTATAATGTGGACACTAAGTTTGTTTTCATTGCTTATTGAGTTAATATTAGAAATAATAACAATATTAGTGTGAATAATGCTCAAGTATTTCGGAGAATAATTTAAAAGAAATCAAAATGATGCATAATATTAATTAATTAAAAGCATTAAAATAAGGAAAAAAAGACATAATAAGTTAAACCTTAAATGATTAGTAAGAAAAAGAAATAAAGGAAGTAGAGGAATAAATTTTAGATAAAGGAAGTTTATAATATGCAAATGGTGATTTATATGTTGGAGATTTTTATCAAAACTTAAAGCATGGAAATGGGGTTTATCAGTTCAAGAATGGAGCCAGATATGAAGGATAATGAGTTGATGATTAAAAACAGGGATAAGGAATCTTGTATTATGCAGACGGAGAATTTTACAAAGGTGAGTTCTAAAAAAATAAAAGATATGGATATGGAGTTTATTAGTGAAATGATGGTGCTAAATATGAAGGATATTGAGTAGAAAGCAAGAAAGAAGGTAAGGGAGTATTCTTTAAAAAGGGTGAAATATATGTTGGAGATTTCGAATAAAATTTCCGAAGCGGTTATGGAATTTGTTAATACACAGATGGTTCAAAATATAATGGATAATGAGTCGAAAATCAAAAACATGGCACTGGAGTATTTACATCTTCATCAGGAGAAGTGTATGAAGGATAATGAATTTAAAGTAAAAAATAAGGATTTGGAATTCAAAAATACAGTGATAAATCCGTATATGAAGGACAATGAGAAGATGATTAAAGATAAGGGAAGGGAGTAATGAAATATTCAAATGGAGATATTTATGAAGGATTTTTCATAAAAAATAAAAAACATGGAAAAGGAATTCTTAAATTTAGAGGAGACTTAAATAATAAAGATTAATAGACAGAAAATGAAAAATAAAAAAAAGATGAATTCTCTTTAGTAGGAAGCTAGTATTACGAAGGAGAATTTTAAAATGATGAAATTCATGGATTTGGAATTCGCCAAAGTTAGAATGGAGATAAATACGAAGGAGAATGATTTTAAGGATAGAAATAAGGAGAGGGTATTTTAATATTTGCAAATGGAGAATAATATAGTGGAGAATTTTTTAATGACAAATTTAATGGCTATGGAGTATTTCAGTATAAAAGCGGAGATAAATATGAAGGATAGTGAGTTTAAAACCTCAAATAAGGTAAAGGAGTATATTAATATTCAAATGGAGATAAATATGATGGAGATTTTTCTAACGATAAATTCTAAGGATATGGAGTTTTTTAATAAACTGATGGATCCAAATATACAGGCTAATGGGTCGATGGTCTAAAGGAAGGAAAGGGAAGTATTTCATACAAAGATGGAAGTTTCTTTGAAGGATAATTTTTTTAAAATTTAAAGCATGGATGAGGAGTATAAAAAAACTAAGAGGGAAGTAAGTATGAAGGATAATGAATACAAGATGCAGCATAAGGTAAAGGAACTTATTATTTTTCAAACGATGAAATTTATGAAGGTGAGTTTCTTACAAATAAAAAGCATGGATATGGGGTATATAAATATAAAGACGGAACTAAATACGAAGGTTAATGGATAAATAATCAAGCTTCAGGAAAAGGAACACTCTATCATTCTAATGGATAAGTTTATGTTGGAGATTTTGTTGAAAGTAAGAAACATGGATGAGGAATATAAAAAAATAAAGAAGGCTGTAGATACGAAGGATAATGAGTTGAAAACGCAGCATAAGGAAAGGGAGTTTATTATTTTGCAAATGGAGAAATTTACGAAGGATAATTCTTAAGAGGAAGAATCCATGGATTCGGAACTTTTAAATATAAAAACGGATAAAAATATATAGGTAACTGAGTTGAGGATAAAAAAGAAGGAAAAGGAAAATTTTATTTTTCAGATGGAAGCGAATATGAAGGAGAATTTCTTAAAAATAAAAAAAATGGATCAGGTATTTGTAAATATAAGAACGGAGCAAGATATGAAGGATAATGAGTAGCAGATAAAAAATAAGGTAAAGGGATATTTTTTAGTGCTACAGGAGAAATATATGAGGGAGAATTTTAAAAAAGTAATTTTCATGGTTCTGGAAAGTATAAATATTAAAATGGAGTAATTTATGAGGGATATTGAATTGAAGGGTAAAAACAAGGAAAGGGAATTATTTAGTACACAAATGGAAGTTTTTATGAAGGATAGTTCTATAAAGATAAAAAGCATGGATATGGAATATTCAAGTATTCAGATTCGTCAAAATACGAAGGCCATTGAGAGGAAGATAAAAAATAAGGAGTAGGAGTTTTTTATTATAAAGAAGGAGAGTGATACGAAGGACTTTTTTTCGATGATAAAAGACATGGAGATGGAGTTCAAAACTATCAAGATGGCTCTAAATACGATGGAAAGTGAGTAGATGACAAGAAAACCGGAAAAGGAGTATATTATTTTAATAATGGAGATATTTATGAAGGAGTATTCTATGAAAATGATAGATAAGGATATGGAATTTAAAAGTATAAAAATGGAGATAAGTATGAAGGATAATGGTGGGAAGATTAAAAGTAAGGCAAAGGAAAATTTTATTAAGCAAATGGAGATCTTTATGAAGGAGATTGATTTAAAAACATGAAATAAGGAAAAGGAGTGTAATTATGAAAAGATGGAGTAAAATATAATGGCTAATGAGTAGAAGATAAAATACAAGGTAAAGGAACTCTATTTCACTAGAATAACGACATATATGAAGGAGACTTTTTTAATGATAAAAAACATGGTCAGGGAGTTTAAACATATGTAGATGGATCTAAATACGAAGGATAATGAATCGAAAATTTGAAATAAGGAAAAGGAATTCTGACATATTAGAATGGAGATTTATATAATGGAGAATTTTTTAATGATCAAAAGAGTGGACAAGGAATTTAGACTTAAAAAGATGGATCTAAATATGAAGGTTAATGAACCAATAATTTAAGATAAGGAAATGGAACTTTAATATCTGCAAACGGAGATTAGTATGAAGGAGAGTTTTTCTAAGATAAAATATAAGGAAGAGGAATTATGAGATATTGTAACGGTTCAAAATATGAAGGATAATTCGAAAATGGTATGAAATAGGGATAAGGTATATTTTTTTTATAAAATTAAGAAATATACGAAGGTTAATTTTTTTTAAACAAAATATAAGGCTACGGAGTATTTAAATATAAAGATAATTCTAGATATGAAGGGTACTGATATGAAGATTAAAAATAAGGAAAAGGAATATTTTATTATGCGAATGGTGAAACTTATGAAGGTGAATTTTATTAAAATAAAAAGCATGGCTATGGGGTTTATAAGTATAATAATGGCGCAAAATATGAAGGTGAATGGGTTGAAAGCCAAAAATAGGGTAAGGGAATTCTCAGTTTTTTAGAAGGAAGTAATTATGAAGGTGAGTTTTACTAGGACAAGTTCAATGGATATGGAATTTACAGATATAAAAGTGGAGCAAAATATGAAGGATAATGATCTTAAAGTTCTAAGTAAGGAAAAGGAACCTATCAATTTGCAGATGGAGAGGAATATAACGGAGACTTCTTTTAAAACAAAAAAAATGGTTATGGAGTTTATAAATATAAAGATGGAGCTAAATATGAAGGATAATGGGCTGATGATCAAAAGCAAGGAAAAGGAATATTTTATTATGCCGATGGAGAAGTATACGAAGGTGAGTTCTTCGAAAACAAAAGACATGGTTAAGGGATTCAAAAGAAGAAGAATGGAATAGAAATTGAAGGTAGATGAATATTAGATCGACTTGATGGCGATGTAAGGCTAAAAGATAAAAAAGGATAAATCAAGAAATAGTTGTGGGAAAATGGAATTAAAAAGCAGAACAACTGAATCTCTCATTTTTTGTTTTATATAATTAAGTTGCAATCAATTATAATTAAAAATATGATAGTAAAATTTATTAAAATTAAGAAAATCTAGAAAAAAATAAAAAATTATACAATTTTAGCTAAAACTATAACATTAAATAAATTTATTCTTTTATACCAAAAATTTCTTGATCAAATAAAAATTATATTTGGCATTTTTAAGCATTAACTACTAAATAATTTAATTTTTAATAATTTTTTTATTTCTAAAAAGTTTTTTATAGTATAGTTCAAATTATTAAATTGAATTTAAAATGAATTCGAACACTAAAAAACGAATAATTAATTTCTCAAATAAAAATAAAATTATTTAGAATTAAAACTCCTTAAAATTAAAAAAATGCAAGTAATCTCCAAAAATGATTTTATTCAAATGGATTATCAAAAAAAAATTTTGGATAAATATTTTTGCTTAAAAGTAAGAAAATATAATAATACCAGAATATAGCAACTAATTTAATATAAAATTTGATTATTAATTTTTATATTTCAAATATTTTATTATTTAATAGCAAAGTATAACTAAATTTCTTCAATTTTTATTTTAAAGTTAATTATCAATAGTTTATAAACTAATTTAAATAATTATTCTAATTAATATAATGATGGGAATAAATATTGACAATACTCGTAAAATTTATGCTTTTTTTATAAATAAAGATTTTAATTAATTCTTTAGAAATAAATATTTATTTTGTGTAAAAAAATTAACATAATTGATAATATCATTTATAAATCCATGCTTAAGAGAACGGCCATGTAGTAATAACGAGTGTAAATTAAATCCAAACTAATAAATTTTTGATTAAATTACAAATTGGCTGAATTATATGATATAAGTGAATAATTTCAATTTAAACAGGTTAATCTCCGCTTAAAAGCATTTAAGAAAGATTTATATCTAAGCTTCAACAGAGAATTTACTCTAATTGTAAATTCTATAAAAGTTAAACCATAAATACAAAAATTATAATAATAAAACAATTATTTAAATAAAAATTGAATATTTTGATTGATACTAATACTTTAATAGATTAGTATTTTATGAATATTAATAAAATATTAAATTAAAATCTAGCTTGACTTATATTCTATTATCTTTTAATTAATTGAATCTTAAAATAATTAAATACATTTTAAATTCTGAAATTATATATTAAATCTAAGTGATAGTCATATATAAAACTAAAAAATTTCAATTTAATTTATAAATATGCGGTTTTTAGAACGATAATATGTTTGCAATTCCTAATATTACAATAGACTTTAGTTTTAAAAGTTAAATATAAATTTAAGTCTTTTTTATTTCAAAAGGACTATTAATAACTAATAAAAATTAAAACTGAATATAAATTTTCCTTTATTGAATAAGTATTTTTTTATTCAAGTTAGAATCAAAGCAAATAAACCAAAGATGATTTAACTACTAAAATATTTTTGACTAATTAATATTAATCAATAGTTACATCTAAAATGCTGTTGTTTAAAAAGATCGCATAAAAAGCATTTTATCATAATTTAAGTGATTAAAAAACCATTATTTAAGCACTTCAATTTTTAAATTATATTTAAATTTATTAAATAACTATCTTAGAAAATAAATTTTAGTCCTATTTTTCCATAAATCGTAAATCAAAAATTCTATTATTTTTCCAAAAGACTATTATATATTAAGAATTTTATTACTAATTTCAGTTTTAATTAATTTTATTTTTTTATTTATTCATAAATAATAAATTACTTATATTTTATTAATTTTTAATTAAATATAATGCTAAAAATTCTATAATAATTTATATTTCTTATTTTCTTTTAAATTTAATTATATAAATAATTTTTAAGTTAAAATTATTTTTATGTTAATAATGTATAGAAATCAATTATAAACTCTAAAACTATAACATTTTATTTTTTATTTTAAACAAATAAATAAAAACGTGAATCATAGTTTTATTTTACATCTTTGTTATTAATTATAATCTTATTAAAGAATAAGCATAGCATAACATGTTGAATTTCTCTTTGTTAATTTTAGTTTATTTAAAATAATTAACCAATTTGTTTAATATTGTTTATTTATATTCTTTCTCTTTCTCTTTCTCTTTTTATTTTATAATTATAGTTCATTTATTTTTTTAATTAAAGAACAATTTAAAATTAAATTAAATTTAAATTCTTGTAAATACGATGTCTTTATCTATTAAAATTAATTAATTTCTTTTTATTTTTCTCAATTATTTTCCTTTGATAAATCTTTTTAAATTTAATATTTTTAAATAATAAGGTAAAATAGATTCGAATAAAGAATCAAAGCTATATTTAAGTAAATTTTATAAAATTTACTTTTATCACTTAAAAATCATATCTAAACTGAAAAAAAAATTGCTAAGAAAAATCGTTAAAAACGCTGTAATCACAGTTCCTGCTTACTTTAATGATTATTAGAGATAAGCTACAAAAGATGCCGTTGCTATAGCTGGATTAAATGTATAAAGAATAATTAACGAGTCAAAAGCTGCTGCTATTGCATATGGTTTGGACAAGAAGACTTCAGCAGAGAAGAATGTACTAATCTTTGATTTAGGAGGAGGTACTTTTGATGTTAGTTTGTTAACAATAGAAGAAGGTATCTTTGAAGAAAAAGCAACAGCTGGAAATATTCATTTAGGTGGAGAAGATTTCGATAACAGACTTTTAGAGTATTGTGCTACAGATTTTTAGAGGAAGTCAGGATAAATATGAGAAATAACAAAAGAGCGATGAGAAGATTGAGAACTTAGTGCGAACATACTAAAAGAATTTTATCTTCTGCCACTAGGGCAAATATTGAAGTAGATTCCCTGTTTGAAGGTGAAGACTATTCAACTACTATTACAAAAGCTCGTTTTGAAGAATTATGTATGGAACTCTTTAGAAGTACAATCGATCCAGTTGAAAGTGTTCTAAAAGATGCTTCTATTTCTAAAGGTAAAATACATGAAGTTGTATAAGTAGGAGGATCTACTAGAATTCCAAAAGTACCTCAACTAATTTAAGATTTCTTCAATGGTAAAGAACCTTGCAAAAGTATTAATCTCGATGAGGCAGTTGCTTATGGAGCTGCAGTACAAGGTGCTATTTTATCAGGATCAACAATTTCCAACGTTTAGTATTTGCTTCTTCTTGATGTAACTCTATTAAGTTTAGATCTTGAAACAGCAGGTGAAATAATTACAGTTCTTATCCCAAGAAATCCCAAATTTTCACTACATATGCAAATAATCAAGCATTTTTTTATTCTTCTTTTTTTTTTTCAACTCTATTGGTAAAGTTTTCTGTATTTTTTTCGTTTGCAGGCTTTTTTTAATTGGCGAGAATAACTTGACTTCTAATATGCTTTCTTTTTAAGCCAGAGTTTTTTTTGACATAACTTAACTTTTTTTATCGTTATTTTTCAATTTTCCCTTTTTGCTTTTTTTCTTAGATATTTTTTTTAATGTTTTTACTCTATTAGTCTTTTATCTTTTTTTTACAGTGTATTAATTTATTGCATTTTTTAAGAGTATATTCTTTTTTGTTTCTTTTTATTTAATTTTCACTATTTTGTGTTTATTAGGTCTTAATTTCGTTTTTATTTTGTTATATTTTATATTATCTTACTTTTCTTTTACATTTTCAATAATTAGACATTACTATTTTTATTCAAATTGAAAATTTCTTAAACAAGTATCTCTTAAACATTCCTCATCAAATCATCTTTAAAGAACTTCAAAATTTGTTAAATGAAAATGAAAAACTTTAACGATAAGTACAAGATTTTGAAGAAAATCCTTGTAACTTATTTCAAGCATCTCATAACTAAAAAGAGTATATTCATTATCAGATAAGTTCAAAATTAATTAAATTGATTGAACTGACTGAAGGTTTTTTTTAAATTATATCAACGATGACCTTCATGTATGTGGAAACCTACAGCAAGATTCTCTACTAAAAAGAAGAAAAAAATACATGCATTGCAAGAAATATGGACACATTTTAAGAGAAGGCTTAAAATTCTAACAAAATTAAAAACTATAATATGAAATCAATAAATAATCAATAGACCAATACAGTAGGCCTATTATACAAAATAAAGATTTACAAAGGAAGTGAAAATTTGATGAACATTTACTTTTCTCAATAAAAAGGAAATTTTAAAATAATTGAAATAGAACTTGACTGAAGCAAGATATCAGTAATATAAAAGGGTTCATGCAGTATTGTCAGATATGAATTCAAAGAAGATACTCCAGAAGAAGATTAGAAATATGAATGAATGAATTAATAAATTTACGTGATTTCATCTTTATTTGTTTAATCACAAATCAAAAATTTTTAGTTAAATAAAAGAGACTCCATATTTGCTTGGATCTTATTTATTATACGTTCTAAGGATTTTTAATCTATTTTTTCGAGAGTTTCTGATAGATCGATTCCCATTCATTTCTTATTAAATTCTTTAATTGCATGATATATGTTTGAGTTTTTTTGTTTAGCTGGAGTATTTTTCCTGTATAGTTTATCGTCTTGATTGAATATATCCTGAAAATATTTTCCCTTAGTTTTCTACTGTTTTCTTTTATTTTTATTAGAAATGGAAGCAGCTACTAGCTTTGTACCCTAGTCGCTTGCAGTATCAACATCTCATTATTTTCCAATAGGGAATATAATATGTTGTATTCTGTTTCTCTACATCCATCGGATCATTCATCTCCATTTTTTGCAATAATATGCTTTCAGTTAACTCTACGAATTAATTAAATTTTGTTTCTAATTATTCTATCCTGATAACTCCTAGCTATTTATTTTCAATTTTTTTTACTTATGAGTTAATCATCAGGTGTTCAATTTTCTTTCGAGTTCTTGTGCAGTTCTTAAAGTAATTTCTATTAATCGTAGCTTGAATAAGATGATTCCTTTTGAGAAGAGATTTTTTGCAAGTAATTTTCCATTTTTTATATATAATATTTAACAAAACTAATAAACTTTAAAACAGTGATGAGCTTAACGAAGACATAATCACTGCATTAATATTAATTTTTCTTATAATAATTATAGTTGTAATTTTCTTCAGTTTATAAGTAGATCTATTATTTTTTATTTTTTCGAGATATTAGTATATTTCTCTCTGATCATCGTTTCTTAAATATCTATTTTTTGATTGTCTTGGTTGTCTTAATAAGATTAAATCTATTTAATTTGTATTTCTATCTTCTTATATATGCACTTGTTTAAATAGAGCTTGGACCTTACCTTTTTCTATTTTTTAATTGGATTAATATTTCCAACTTTAAAATAATAAATTTACAATGTTTTTTAATGTTTCTTTTTTTTGCTTATTTCCTACTTTTTATTAAAGCTATTTTTCTTCTTTTTCATTTCTTAATCTTACTCACTTTATTTAATATGAAATTAAATTTACTTAAAAACTATGGGAAACTAAAGATTTTGTTTAACTTTTTATATATCTTTGTAATATTTTAAATCTAATAATCTGATATCTTAGACTAAAGTTCTAATTTTTTACTCTTATAATTAATATTAATAAACTTCTAAGAAGCTACTGTTAAGAATATATTTATAATTTTATTCTAACTCTTTAAGTTTGTAATCAAAATTTTAAAATTTCTCATTTACAATACATTCTTAAATTTCTATTATTTATCTTTAACTTTGTAATATGCTTATTTATTTAAGCATGATTAGTTATTTTTATTTCATAGCTTAAACCTTCTAATTTAAAAAGGAACTATTACTCTTCTTTATTCATATAATAGACTTACTCTATAGCTAAGATTCTATTATTTATAAAAATATGGATTTCGCCCGCGGCCAGGAGAATTAGTATATAATCTCGTGCAGTGTAAACTGCATCGCGAGTAGTCTCGCATTAGATGCCATCACGGGGAAGGGTGGAAAAGCTCGGAAGAGAAAAGCCTTGCCCGAGGGGCCTCGCTTGCAGTATGAAAATTTGACTGATGCGCTGCTAATTACTTAATTACGAATTCTTATTTGGATCCTTTTCAAGAAGAATTGAGTATTTGATTCAAGGAACGAGAATAATTAATATAAGTAGATTCCCCGATTGGAGAAGCTGACATGACCCTAGATATTTAACAAGAAGTTTGAGAATATTTTTCTATATATTAAATAATAATAATTGAAAGAACTGCGCGCCAACGAAGTGCTACTCGCTCTATAAAATCATCTTTATTTATTTAGTAGTTTAGAAGTTTCTAGCTTGTAAGTTAGTTGCTAGTAAGTTAGGAAAGAATCGGCGACATAAAATTAAGAAATAAAAAGTTTTTTTTATATGGTCAGCATAAAAAGGAGAGAGTGAGAGTATTATAATGGATGTGACTAATTTGTAATATTTCTATTAAGTGATATTTCTATCGAAGATAGAATTTACAAAATTACCTCATTAAATATATGATTAATATTATCTACCAAATTCTATACCTCTTTTCAGAAAAGCACTGGAATGCCATACTATTACCAAGAAAATTTTTTCTTAAAAGCTTCTAAAATAATTGAAAGAAATGAATATTTAATGTTATATCAAATTTAAGTTTAACTATGTTTCTAAATACAAGTAATAAGCATTATGAGAATTTAAATTTAAAACTTAAAATAAAAGAGAGAATTAAAATTAATCAAGCTTTGATCTAATTAGCTAATTTTCTTTTGTAATAAATTGATGTTTTCATATGAATAAATGCTTAAATAAAGATATTTTGTTTACTAAAAAGAGAAACAATTTAGTCGAATTTGTTTTGCTTTAACTTTTCCAAATTTGAATTACCTGCTTAAAACATTAAAAAATAATGTCTATCTGATTTTTATTTCTTTCTAGTCTTGCTTAGCTCTTCGTTTTAAAACAGTTAAAAGATAAAATCATAATAGATTGTAGGAATAAAGATTGAATGAATATTTAATCATTATTTTAAAGCAACTCAGCATATAGTTTCTTTATCTTCAATCTAAGGAGACGGAAACCCTATAAATAGAATTAGTTAAAAATTGAAGCCTTCTCTCTATAATTTTTTATTTGATTTCTTTGTTAATAATAGATTTAAACCACAGGATATCTTCTTTTTCTAATTTCAAATACATCAAATTGGCTTTATAATACAAGAGATAAATATTTTTAAAATATAGCTATATCTGCATCTTGCTTAAAAGGTATATAATAATAAATTAGTTATTTTAAATTTTTCATTCTGGATAAATTAATTAAAAATATCTTTCATTGAAATCAATTAAGGATATCTTTATAAAGAAGGTAGTTTATTCTTTCTTCCTTTTTAAAGTTTCGCAAATTAAAAAAAAACAGATATAAAGTTAATTTTATTCAAGATTTATCAATCAAAAACAAAGAATATTTTATTTCTTCTCTAAATCATTATAATATAAACCAGTCTCATTTAGTTAATTGTTTATAGATATGTTTTAATGCTGATTTTTCTAATAACGAGATATTTAATTTTAAATATTAATTCATTTTTGTAGAAATGTTGCTGTAAGTTAATTAGTGCTAATTTAAAAATCGACTTAAATAGTTGTTTAAGAGTTAGATGTTTAAAAACCATGAATTAGTATATGTGAAGTCTGCTAAGATGTGAAGATTAAATTATTTTATAGTTTGAGATAATTTCCCCATATTAATGCAGCATTAATAACTAGCTCTTTGATTATATAATTTCAGAATTATTGTGTACTGTTAAATATTTAATCTTCATCTTTACAATTTTAGAATAAATTAACTAAGGCTGCAAATAATAAACGATGATTGAATTAAATTAATTCAGAAATGTTCATGGATTCCTAAAGCAGCTATTTAAATAATAAAATTCTTGCATACTTAATCCATAAAATTAGTGCTATTCTTCCTTTGTTTTAACTAAGAATGCAATCAATCTTTAAATTTAGAGGATTAAAATTTTTTAAAATAAGAAGATGATTAAATTGAGAATGGGATTTAGATAACTTAGTTCATAATTTAATAACTAAATAGTAAATATAAGAAAATTAAAATCAACTACTAGAATTTAAGAAGATAAAGATAAATAGCCAGATGAAATTCCAATGATTAACAATAATGATAAAAATTCTTAAGTTATAGATGATACTGTTTTATTATTTAAACTTTTAAAGAATAGTAAAAGTTTATTCTAAATAGAACTCTAAATTTTAAAATTAACTAAAAAATGTAAGTTTTATCTTTTATTTATTTTCTATAAGACAAATACAAATTTTAACTTTAAAACCTTTCATCCTTTTATATCCAGAAAGAAACTCATACTCGATTATCTAAGAAACACAGAAGTATAAGAGAGGAGGTATATAAAGACATAAGCATAATATTAAAAAGTTATTTAATGTAACTAATTAATAAGTATAAATATAGAAATTATCTATCATCACTCTCGCTTTCTTAGATATAAAATAACTAGAAGTACAGATATAATTCCAAAACTTCCAACAAAAGTAGTCTGTGCATTGGACAATGTATTGAGTGATTGATCTTTATAAGCGCATTCGTTTATTAAGTCTCTTGAAATGAATTTGTAAATTTCGTCTCTGAATTGCTAGAATGAGCAAGTTTATCCTCCACATAAGGAAGATTTCCTTTCTACGTCTTAGTATTTTATCAACACATAATGTCGCTTTTAATCGTCTTCGTAAAGTTCAAAAAATATATTTGTTGCAAAAACTGGAGCTACATAAGTTAGACTTTATGGTTCGAGTTTTAACGCTTTAACAATAGGTGTTATTCCAACATCGTGACCACTCCAAAGCTTCATTTTTAGCTAAGTTGTTCCATTAATAATATTTTCAAAGAATATTATCGTGTCATACAAAACGCCACTAGATTGTAATCTAACTGATTCATCGTTTGGTAGGAGGACAGTAAAGAAGGCATATGAAATAAAATCATAAAGTTTTTAAATTACGGAATCATCGAATCCTTTTGGAAGCTCATAACCTTCTGCTCTATTAGCAACTGACCAGTCATAAATATCAGCAGTTTCATTAAAATCAAGAACGCCACTTGAAATGAATATTCTGCTTAGTTATTCTTGGAACCCTGATTCTACATAAAACTTTTGGTATCATTAATAAAATTCTTAACTCTTGTAATAGGCATTCTATATGTCAGCAGCTTTTTGACATTTTACAAGAGTGTTGAATATATAGCTATCATTTTCATAAATGTGTACAGGAATTGGATCTATTTATTATGGTAAAGCGCGTGCCTTTAGTTCTTCTTACATCTGTTTCTTGTCTACCACATTAAAGGGAGGACTTGCTAAGTGTTAATAAACATTAACTAACTTTGGACCAAATCCAGGTGGATATAAACCTGTTAATTAAGCCTAAGCGCTTTAGATACATCTAGCAAAATTATCAGTCCTAACTTCAAGATAATTATGATTATAACTTGTAGGGAGGATATGATTTGGGTTAGTATCCCATTAATCAGTTTTTACATATCTTTTTCTCATTTCATGTCCTAACAAGAAATGCATTCTAGCTCCTGAAGCTGTAAGCTCACCTAGTTAATTTTAAAGTCATTAATGAGGATTAAATTTACTTTAAAGCTAAGGTCCTCTAACTCCATGGCGGAAATACTCCACAACTCCAAGCAATCTATCACAATTTACAGAGAAAGTAATTAAGAATAATAGACCAATTGCTTTCATTTTTATTTAATCTAAGTGAATTATGCAACTGTACAATTATCCTTTATTTAATTACTTAACTACCAAATTTATTTTTATTTAGTTTAGATAAAATTCTACTTATTTTTTGTGTAGAAGGACTTTAAACTATTTAATTTAAATAAGAGTAGAGTCTAAATTTCTCTTATGATACAAAAATTTTTGAATAGATTACTTTTTTAAATGTTTTATTAAGAATTTTCGAATAGCTCTTTGAATTGATTTGTATCTTAATTTTCTTTTATATCTTTTCGCTGATTTTCTTCAAAGTTATGAATATTTATCTTTCTTTACATTTAAGCTTTGCTTAAAATAACGAAGTTTCTTATCTAAAAGATAAATAGACCAATTAAAAACGGACAACCTCCATATTCTTTAACTCACTGTATGATAATAACCGAATTTCTTATTACCCTTCTCATAAACTTTTTAATTTCTCTAGTTCATTTTACCATCTCATCTAAATTATTTTCTAACTTGCATATAAATAGAATATATAATACCTTTTAAAATAATAAATAAATGTATATAATTTAATAAAGCAAGCTATTAATATCTAAGCTTATAATAATATCTCCTTATTTTATACTCTAAGCAACTTAATTATATAAGCTTAAAATATTACATAATAGCCTATATAGCTTATTAATTTAAATAGTTAATCAAACTAAAGCTAAACTAATAATTAAGAAGTATTAATTATTTTATTTAAACTAATAAATTTGCTATATGAATATACTTTTGATATTTTCTATCTTTTTTAATTAATATCCTTAAGCTATTATATCAATAGTTAGACTTTGTATCATTTAATTCAAAAATGTATCCTAATTATTATCATTTATAGTTAAGATACTTGCTTAAAATAATTTAATATTAGTATAATTTAATTTTATTAATAAATAGATTTATTATATATAAAGTGATTATATTCAATTAGGCAAATTATAATGCTTTAGGAACTTCGCTAATATTAATAGCATGCTTTTATTGTTTTTATGTCTTTCTATGCATTATTTAGTTAAAAAACACAATGCTATGTTTACCTAACTTAATTTTTATATTCATTTTTCCAAATTTTTATAAAGGTTTTCTAGAAAAATGCTTTTTTTGCTAAAAAGGACAAAAAGTAAAGTATTAAAATAAGCAAAAGTCTTTATAAAATTTAACTTAATCCCTAAGTCTATCTTTTAAATGGCTTATATAAAATAAAAAATTCCTGCAGGGCAATGCATTTAAATTTTATTTTATATGCTTTGAATTATTAGAAATATTTAGAGCAACATTAATAATTAATTATTTATAAGCTCAAATATACCCTAAAATATTATTTCTAACACTAAAATAAATAAAATTTTATTATTTTACACTTAGTATAAAGCTTATCTTCCTTAATTCTAGAAGGCAGATATTAAAATTTGATACAATGGGAGAGAAACAGTATGTACCCCTCTCTAAATAATTGTTTTGAAGATGTGAAAGTACGTGCTTTCTATTTCCTTTAATGAAATATAAAAATAATAATTAATAGTCTCATTTTTTCTATAATCTAAAGAAACCAAATAATATATTAAATTCTATTACTTACAACTAAAATCAAATTCCTTCTTAATCCTTTCATTAAACATAATAAATAACCTTTAGGTTTGTATTAAATTAGGTATCATATTTAAATTATTAAATTTGTTAGTAGTTTAAGCTAAAAATAAGAAATAAGTGAAAGAGTTAACAATCAAACAGAGTAGAAGAGCAAAAATATCCAAATTAATAAATAAAAACTCTATAATAAGTATAGGCTTAATTTAATAATTTAGCTTATAGAAAAAGTGTAGAAAATTATAAAAATTTAATAATTTAAAATTCTAGAAATCGAATTAAAATCGAATCCCTCTGTAGAGGAATCATCAACACTTGTTAATATTAATTCTAATTCTTCGAAAATATTCAAATAAGCATCAATTATAAATAGTTGAAAACATTAACGCAAAATAAATACATAGGAAGTAAATGATTAAGTAGAATTAAAATAAAAGTTTATAGCTAAAAAATGTTCGAAGTAAGTTTTTATAATACAAAAAATAAAGTAAACAATAAAAGAAATTAATGATACCAAATAAAAAGAAAATGATTTAGATCCTTAATCTTAGATAAGCAAAATGTAAGATAAAATTAAGAGTTAAAAGATAGACTTAGCATTAATCAATCTAAGCGTAAAATTAAGAAAAAGAAAAATACTTATAATGAGATTCATTAATAAAAACATTAAAAAATCAGTTCATAAAAGTAGATATGAGTACTCTTAAAAATTATAAATATAATTTATTGATAAATCTAGGCTTGAATTTTCATTAGAAATAGATTTTATTTAAATTTATATGAAGAAAATTAAAATTAAATATAAGAGAATAAGTTGCTAATTATCAAAGGAATATAAAAAAGCAAAATTTTAAATTAATCCTTTCTTTTTAATAATCTCTATGAAACAAGCAAATAATTTATACTAAATTAAAAATAAATTTTGGAGTAAGCTATATAATTTAATAAAAAATTAAGCAAAATTTTCGTTTCATTGTAGTAACTGATAAGAATTTATGGTGAAATTATTGAAATTAATATTAATAGAGGTAAAGTAATAAATATTCTTGTAAAATAAGAGGAAAATTAAATGTATACGGAAATTTAAGGCTTTCTTTAAGATTTGCTAGTTTTATAGCAATCTTTTAAAAGTATTTATGAAACTTAAGGGAAATAAATTTTATATTGGGTAAAAATATATTTAAAGAAACTTAATAGAAAAATATTTACTTGCAACCTTTGACTATTTATGACGGTGATTGAATTTTTAGTTCCAAAAAGTTTCTTTCTAATAATTAAAATTTATAAAATATTTAATAGTAGGAAGTAGATGATAGGGCTTTTAGCTTTAGATGAAAAATTGTTTACTAATAGAAAATTTGTAAATAAACTTTCATTTAAGTCCATCTAATTCCTGAAAATGCTATTTGTTTCATTGGGTTTTAAATATACTGAAATGTATTGAAATTAATTAGTCCTTATAAACAGTAGAGAGTATCTCTTAATAGAAGAAAGTTTTGAATATAGATAAAATCGTTAAATGCTATTAATTTTCTCGTGAAATCGAAATATCTAATTCTAAAAATCTGCCTTAATTATTAAAATTCCTTTGAACAAAATTGAGTAAGTTCAAATGAATATCATTAAAATGCTTGCTAGCATTTTTTAAATAAATTATTTTAAATTTTCCTATTTAAATAAGTTAACTTCTAAGATTCTCAAAAGTTTATTTTTATTTTAATTAATGAAATTAATTAAATAGAGAGGATGTAAGTATTAATTATAGTAAAGCTTAGATGAAATTCTTTATTTTATTCTCCATTACAGATAAAAACAATATTTTAGGATAGAATGATGTAAGAATTTGCAGAATTAATGATAAAAAATTGAAATTTAGCGATAAATTAATTAAAGAAATCTATAATTTCTTTAATTATATTAGGATTCATGCTTAAACTGTTCTAATAGCAAAGTAGGTAGCTAAAATAAAATTCAATTCAATGATGTAGAAAGGTCGAATATTAAATACTGCTTTGTTGTAATTAATACTTTTGCAATGATTTTTTAAAACTTAATCTTTACACTTATTCAAATATATTTAATAAGCTCTGAGATATTTTCATCAAGTTTGTAGATAAATGCTAAGGAAATTTTATAATTGCATCATCATTTAATTTAAATTTAAAAACTAACTAAGCTTATAATTCTAGAAAACTTTAATCATTAGTTTTATTACAAATTAAACTTCTAATTTTTTCAAAATAAACCAAAATTGATATTCAGTATAATGAGATGAAAGTTAGAGAATAACTTTAATTTTATTATGTTTTTTCATATAAAGAAACTTTAAATCCATCTAATTAATAAATGCTATGAGCCAGCCTTATCTCCTTTTAAAATACTGCAAATAAAGCCTCATAAGATATTAATTAAAATCCTTTTAATCCATTATTAATAATAATACTTTTTAACTTTCAATTCTATTAACTGTAATAAATGTGATATCTGAAAGATTTGCTAGATAATTATGAAAGAAAGGAATATTTGTGCAAAAGTAAATATTTTATTTAATGGATTAAAGTTTCCTATTTTTAATAAATAAAAGACTTATATTATAAAAAGTCTGGATTTTATATTAAAGTTAAAATCATCTTTTATTTTTAATTCAAATATAGTAATCAAGTAATAAGAGATAAGTGAAGGAATAAATAAATAAACTCTTAAAATAAGCTTTGAATATGCAATGTTTTTGAATTTTTAGTATCAAAAAGTTTATTTTTCACAATCATTTAAGTTAAGAAACAATTGTTAAAAGCAATTTTAAATTAATTTTAGTTTGCTTATTGCGTAATGATGATTAAATACTTATTGAGAAGTAAAATTCGTAAAATTAGTTTTAAAATTAAATATCAGCAAACATAAATTACTATAGCATCACTCTTTATTTATAAATTATTCAAAACAAATGAAAAAAGCATGATGGATTTTGATTGCTAACTATTGATTAGACTAATTAAATTAAATCGAATGAACTAGAAAGGTCTGGAATTTTTGGTCATTCCTTTTTCTTAAGGTAAATTAAGACTATAATAATGGAAAACAATCCAAAACTTCCTCCTAACAGAATAGATTAATGATCTTCATAACTGATGAGTTATTAACTTTAGTAATTACATTCTCTAATCAAATCTCTTGAAATAAACTTGTAAATTTAATCTCTAAACTATTCAAATGTACATGTTTGGCCACCACATAAGGATGATTTTCTTTCAATGTCTTGGTACTTTATAAGAACGTAATGCTACTTTTAATCGTTTTCATACAGCTCTATGAAAATATTTGAAGCAAAAGCAGGTGGTTGTTGTATAGTTTCATAAGGTTCAAGCTTCAAAGCTTTAATTATTGGAGTTATTCCGGTGTCATGACCGCTCCAAAGTCTCATTTTTAACTACGTTGTTCCATTTATTATACTTTCAAAGAATATAATTGTATCATATAAAAAGCCACTTGATTAAAGTTTTACAGATTCATCATTTGGCAATATGGCAGTGAAAAACATAAACTGAGCTATTTCTTTGAGTTTTTTTAATATTTCATCGTCAAATCCAGTAGGAAGTTCGTATCCTTCTGCTCGATTAACAGCAGACCACTCATAGATGTGTGCAGCCTCAAGAAAATCTAAAGATCCACTAGATAAAAATATTCTACTCAGTTTTTCTTAGAAGCCAGAGTCTATGTAATTTTTTTGTACCCATTCATTGAACTCTTTGCTTTCCAGATATTTATACTCCATATCTAACGCTTTTTTGCAAACATCAATAGAGTCTAAAGTATAAGTATAATTTTCATAAATGTGTACAGGAATTGGATCTATTTATTATGGTAAAGCACGTGCCTTTAGTTCTTCTTACATCTGTTTCTTGTCTGCCACATTAAAGGGAGGACTTGCTAAGTGTTAATAAACATTAACTAACTTTGGACCAAATCCAGGAGGGTATAAACCTGTTAATTAAGCCTAAGCGCTTTAGATACATCTAGCACTGTTATCAGTCCTAACTTCAAGATAATTATGATTATAACTTGTAGGGAGGATATGATTTGGGTTAGTATCCCATTAATCAGTTTTTACATATCTTTTTCTCATTTCATGACCTAACAAATAATGCATTCTAGCTCCTGAAGCTGTAAGCTATCCAATTTATGAATCTAGTCAGTTATGTGGGTTATATTTATTTTATTCTATAGGTCCTCTAGTTCCATGTCGGAAATATTCCACAACTCCAAGAAGTTTATCACATCTAACAGTAAAAAGAATAAAGAAAACAATTGCAATAGTTTTCACTTTCATATTTAACTTTAAAATCTAATTTCTTCAACTAAAAATTACTTATTATAAATAAAAGCTTTAAGTGAATCTTATATAACGATAAAGCTAAATACATCGTTTCTAAATCCGTTAATTATATGAAAAAACATTCAAATATAAACTTTTTATTCTAGTCTTTTGAATTTACTTGATTTAAAATTTATCTAATAAGCTTATTAATAAAAATTAACTAGATAAATATAATAAAAATAAGTTATTTTAATTTTTTAAGCATCTATTAAAATATTTATTTATTAGACTCATTATATATAGCTTATATAGATTATTACTATACATTTATTAATAAAACCAAAAGTAAGGATATTTCGATAGTTCCTTACTATATTTATTAGGATATATATGGTTAATGCTTAAAATTAAATTCTTTGTTCTATCATTTAAGATAGAAATAGTATAATCGTTCTAACTGCAGAATTTAATATTATAAGCTTAATTAATAATTTTAAGAATATATAGGAGATATTCTCTTTATACAAAATCTCCTCTATTTTAGCTTCAAATAATAATTAGAGTAAAGCTATTTGCTAATCCATATACCCTTTAATAAGTTTAGTAGCGACAGTCTAATAATTTAGTTTTAATTTATGAAGATATTAAAAATCTTGGTTTAATTATTTAAATTAGCAACTATTTATAAGCTTACACTTTATTCTTTTACTCTAATTTAATATTTTATTCATCATGCTCGCTTATTTATTTGTTTATCCTTATAAATTTTTCCTAAGTTCTGATAAAATAGTTTTAGCTTCTTTAATATTCTTATATAGAATTAACTACATTTATTAGATAAACCATAATAGTTAGTAGATTTAATCCTTTTATCTTTATTCATTTTAAATAAGAAAATCATACTATTTTTTAAATTTCTAGTATTGTAATTTCTTCATATAAGTTCTAAGTTTAAATAGGTAATTTTTCTAACTTTATTACATTTCATAAGTTTATAAGAGAATAAAAGGATTAACACTTTTAATAAGCATATCGTTTATGTAATATACCAAATAATTTTCATAAATAAGTGTTAATATTGGATTCCTAGCTATTATTGAATGAAAATCCTTAATTATAAATAATCTAATTGATATGATATTTAAGGCAGCAAATTAAAGCTAGAGAGAACAATATTATGATATTCTTCATTTTAAAGCAAGCATCTAAAAAATGATCTAAGTTATTATTAGGTGACACCAATAAATCTATTGAAAAATTGCAATCAAATTTATTTGCTAAAGAGTCTTTTATTAACTCTAATTTCTCAACTTTTGAATAACTAAATTTCTCTTTCGTAAAGAAATTTTTAATGCTTCAACAATTGAAAATAAGCATAAAAATTAATTTTAAATAGCTAATGTTTAAAAACTAACTAGATAAAAGTTATTCTCTTTTGAGATATTTATGTATTGATATAAGATAATCACATGATTTCTGACTAATAAATTAAATTAATTATATTTAATAGATATTCATATAAGCTTTATTAAAATTATAATATTTATTTCTTCTATTATCAGTTAAACAATATCAATCTTTATCTCCCACTTAAATACTCATTCTGTTATAATATTAATAGAAAGGATGCCACTACAAAGATTGATCTCAGAGCAAAAGAAAATAATATTAAATAAATAAGAGAGTTATACTTAAAAGTAATAAACTAAATGAGTAATCATTTAACTATTTATTTATAATTTATACTAGAACTTCAAATTAAATAAGTACATAGTTTACTTATAACTAACAACACTAGCATCTGTGTGTAATTAGGGTTATAAGGAGTTAAAAGCATTAGGAAAATAAAAAATTAGTTTTAACATACAAATAATTTAGTAAATCTTTCTAGGTTTTTAAATATGCTAAAGTTATTATTAGGCTTGTTATTTTAATTAAATTTAAGCTTATGTATAGTGCTAAGTGAATAAAGTATCAACATATCCCTATAAGTCTTGTTAAATTTTAAGCATAAACCTTAAAAATTAGTATTACAAACATAAATTTTCTAACTAAAAAGCTAGTTAAAACTAATTTTCCTTTAATTATTTTGCTATAAAGATAAAACCATTGCAAAGGAAAGGCATAATTATAAAAAGAATCTTAGTAAACTCAAGTAGATACTTAAGAAGTTTAAATCTTGCACATAAGTTTCGAAATAAAGTAAATAGCAATAGATTTTGATATAAGAATAAGAGTCTTCCTTTAATATAATTTGGATAAGTTAATGAAATAAATAAATTTATTATTCCTTTTTAAAAAATTACATTATAAATAGATATAAATCCGTAACTTACTTTATATTAATAGAGCAGGAATTATGGAGGAAGCTCAATAAAAGAAATCAAGAGAATTCTAATTGTTTGATAAGTATAAGACTGAAATTTGTAAGAACTGGGAACTTGGGAAGTGTAATTTCAGTGATAATTGCACATTCGCACATGGTTTTCAGGAAGTGAAAGAGAAAAAAGTTTCTAAGAATTATAAAACAAAGAAGTGTAAGCATTTTCATCAGAAAGGATGATGTCCTTATGGATAGAGATGTTAATTTGCTCATTATGATTCTCAGACACCTATAATAGCAAATTTATAATAGAATATTGCTAGAAATGATTCCATTATCTCAACAGCAGCAAATACTCCTTATACGACACCAAGAAATTCTATACCAACGCGTATGTCTTGTGAAATCTAGTCTTTGTGTTTATATCAAAATTTCTTTCGTACTCCTTAGAATTTTTAAAAATCTAGGCCAAGACTTGATATATTTATTTAACTTCAAAAACTCGGAGAAAATTAAATTGCTTGCATCAATAAAGTGTCTGTGAATTAATAGTGACCTCAAATAGAAACACTTTTAAATTGATTTTCCTTTTATGCTAATTTTTCTCTAAATCTTCAATGTTTATAGTAAAATCATCAGTCGAAATCCTTTTTTTATTATTTGCTAATTTTTATTTTTATAATTTAAGTGAACAATAACAAATTGAAAGCCTAAACCAGAAAGCATCACAGGCTATAAAATTCTGAATTTTCTTTTAATATCTAAAGAGATAATCAGATATAAATTACCTCAAAAATACTTTTTATCTTAGCACTAGACTTCTCTAATATTGTCAGCTTATTTGAGGTTATTTTAGTAATACTTACCATTCTTCTCTTTATAATTTTGCATCCATGAAATTTTTTAAATAAATTTAAAAAATTAAATTTTCTTATTCTTTCAAACAATCACATCACTTTTTATTAAATGTATCATAGTAATTAATTAAACTAGCATAGCAATATAAAAGGTTTTTCTAAAATTCAGGCTAATTAACTAAATTATATTCAATTTTTTTAATTTAATCTTTAATTTAATCTTTTTTATTATGTTTTAACAAAACTGGCAATAAACATTTAAATATGAGTATAATTAAGAAATTTAGGATATTTAATTCTCATAATATTTATCCTTCTATTACTTTATACCTTCATTATTGACACTAATTAAATCAAAATTTGTTCTAAAACTATTTTCTACATCATTATTTAATTTAAACTTTAGCATTTTTTCATAATATCTTAAACTTAAGGAGTTTCTAGATATAAAATAATATAGATAGGAAAATATTTATGATATATCAATTTTTAATGAAATATATGATCATTTAATGCAAGATAAAGTACTCTTTTATAAGAACAAAGCTAATATTATTTGAAATAGATATCTAAATAAGCTTGATCATTCATAAATATCTTATTTAACTTAAATAAAGGAAATATAACACTCGATTTCTCTTTTTTAATTAATGTTTGCTTAATAAAATATATTAGAATAATTCTTAAGAAATTAGGCTAATGATCTGGTGCAAATTAGCAAGAAGGTTTAATAAGAATATTTGCCTTAAATACCTAAGATTAGAATTTTAAATTTACCTAAGAAGACTTGGACTCTTTAAATAATTTAAGAGTGCGTAAAATTTATTAAATAAAGCAAATCAATTAAACATAAAATAAGGAAGTATAGGAGGAATAAAAGAATTAATTAGCAATGTTTCTATAATTTATTTAATAAAGTTATATGAATATCATTTAGCCTTTAAAGCTCCTCACTTAAATATCCAGTCTAGGTCTAAATCGTAGTAGCATTCATGTGAGCTGCATTTTGATATTAACCCTTAATCTTCAGCTTGATGAAACAGATCTAATGTCTTTTAAAAGAAATCATGCACATTCAGGCTATGCCAATTACATGTTCCGTGTCTGTCCCATTCATGTGTCCAGAAATCATGATTGTTGCTGACAATCTAGTTGTTGGACCTCTATACTTATATAAGAGAAGGCCAGTCTTCAAGCATAGCAGTCATGAGATCATCAATCAAATTTTCATTAAACTTCTCAGGATTTTTGCAGTACTAAGGCCATGACCCATTAGCATAATTAGGCCACAATCCATGAATAGAATATCCCAATAAATGATTTGGGTTCTTATTAACAGCTAACCTGTAGTAATTGGTAGAGAATCCTGCGTAGCAACATCCAAGGAAGACTAAAAATACTAACAACTACTTCATATTTAAAGTTTTATTTAAATCTGACTCTTATATTTGCTAACTTATTTATTTTCATTTCCTTTTACTCAAATTTGTTAATTCAAATCCTAGTTGTTATGAAAACCACTAAAATTCTCTATTCCTGCAAAGCTTTTATCTATCTATTCAGAAGGCTTATTATTTTATTATTTAAGATAGTTCTGCAAAAGTTATTTTTAATAATATTTAACTAAGTCCTTTTATTATTTTGTTTGTAGATAGCTTAAACTAAATATTACTAAGGCTTTATAATTACAAAAATTCAACTAGTTTAGCTTTAGATAGCCATTCAATAGATCTAGTTAGTTATAGAGATTTAAAGTTTCTTCTTTTATTAAGAGGAGACACTCTATTAGTTCTTTTTATATGGATTGCTTTACTTATTTGAAAAGTTGAGATTTATTATTAAAAGCAGTTTAAAAAATCCACTAATAAAAGTTATAATGGAGAAGTAATAAAACTATTTAGAGCGTAATAAAGTTTTATAAACTTATTTATTAGCATCTAATAAATTGAAGTTACTTAATAATACTACATAAGCTTCTATTAGAACGTATTTAATTAGCTATTAAGAGACTTATAATCTTATATAAAGCTCTTTTACTAGCTACTTAAAAGTCTTAATTGAAGAATAGATTTTATTGTTGAGAATGTTCTATATAATATTAATTAAAACTATTATTATACCTTTTCTTTTAATTCTGTATTTTATTTTAAATTTAGAAAAATAAAATGTATCTATAGAATTTGTATTTGGGTCATTTTTATAACAACAAAATATTCTATCTCCAGTCCTCTGATGCTATGTATTAAATAAAACGAATGCTTTTATAATAAAGCCACAGGATAATAATTTCTTAAATACTAATTATACTATAATTTTAAATTTAAAGAGCCTTAAGCATAGCTCATTCATCTTTAATTTATATATCTGAAGATAAATTTAAAAGGATCTTAATTAAGTTAAGATTAGATTCTTTTATAAGGTTATTTAAGATTAAAGGATTGAAAATCTATAATCTTCATTATATTAACTATATGCTTTTAAAAAATTCACTCAAGTTAAGCTATAAGTTTTAGAATGATAAAGTCTATTCTTTATTGCTTAAATTAAATTTCCTTAAGTAAATTTTATAAATTTTAGTACTTTCTAAGTTTTCCTGTTCCATTATGCCTATATAAATATACTTTAGTAAACAATTGTTAATTATAAGCAACTAGATGCTTTATAAATATATTTCCTAGATTTTCTATAATTAGATAAATAAAAAGACTGTGCTGACTTTAATAGAAATGCGTTTATAATTAAGCACAAGATTAGATTAAAGAACTTTAAATAAAGCAGCTATTTATTTATTTCAAGACTATTTATAATTCCACCTAGGATTCTTTAACACTCATCAATAAAAGTATTTTAGCTGTAAATACTCATCTTATATAGCTAAGGTTGTTGGGTAGTAAAGCCATATCTTGCTATCATATCAATATATTAAGAATTAAATTCTTAATAAACTTCTTTTTAATTTAGATAACTTATTTTATAGAAAAATTATGAAAGATAAAGAAATTTAGTCTGTCTCTTATAAAATAAAATAGATATAAGGAAGAACAAGTTACTTAAATTACTTCTGCATGGAAAGATATAAATTTAGTATGAGCATTATTATTAATTTAATTCCTTAGCTACATTTATATAATTGCTAATTTATAAGGAAAATTTATTCGTTATGCAATATCTGAAATAGAGCTTAATTAATTTTATTTAATAAATAACTCTAGTTTAGAATAACTTTAAGAGAATGAGTAGAACATAATAGCTTAGTTAAAAAAGAAATTTAGAAAGATTAGGAGAAATAATAATAAAGCTTATAGTGATAACTATTAGATTAAGTTAGAAGTAACTAGCTTGGGAATAATTACTCTATTTATGTATTTTTAATATTAGGCAGAACTCTAAATTATTAATTCTCACTTAATAGTTAATTAGTAGAATTATAAGGATATTTAAGTTATTTATTTAAATTATTTAACTTACCTATAAAGTATAAGCTTTGGCGGAATAATATAAATTTTTATTTTTCTAAAATATTAAAAAATTAAATACGTTAAAAAGAAAGATTATGTTTAAATTAACTTTAAATAGAGTTATTTTAGGTTAAAATAAAGTTGAAAAGTTTAAGGATAATGTAAATAGCCTCAAACATTAAATTTAAAACTGAAAAAAAAAATTTGGAGCAAGTCAAAATTAAAGAAATTGAATAAATAAAGTAGATTAAGTAAGTAATTTTAAATGACTTTAATCATCTAACTGCAGGTTAACTCATATTTATCTTTGATCTATATAGACAGCATCATTCATGGCTTTATCTTATCTATTAGAAATTAAGTATAATCCTTTAAAACATATAGATAAACATTTTACAATTAAATAGAGGAACTTATTTAAATTTAAACCAAAGAGCTCTTCAGTTGATAATTTCTCTAAATAAATTGAAGCTTGTTAAAAGAAATGGAGAGATATAATGAAGCAGATAGATATATTAGAATAAATAAATAATTTTCGATAAAGTTATTATAAATTAAGGATATTATATAGAACAGTAAGACACTATGGCCGAGTGGTTAAGGCGACAGACTTGAAATCTGTTGGGTTCTCCCGCGCAGGTTCAAATCCTGCTGGTGTCGCTTTTTAATTAAAAAAAACAACTCAAAAACTAACCTTCATTTTTTAAATAAATTTTAACATCTAAAATTTAATTTTTATAAATTAGACTTTTATATGCTAAATAAATAGAATTTAAATGATAAGCCATAAGATTCAATTTTTAAATAAATTTCCTTTTTAACTTAACTTTAATTTAAATCACACATATTTTAATTAGTTTTTATCTTAATATATTTAATTCTTAATCAACCTTTTAAATTAGCAACAATCTCAATTTTCTAATTTTATTAATTATTAATTATTAATGATAAATATCTATAATAGAGTTCTTTGATTTAATGATATTTCCTTTTGCATTCTAATTATATTAAAAAAATAAGCTAAAAATAAATTTATATAATTTAAAATCTTTAGAGAGAACTAAATTACTATATTTTTGTTACTTCTTGTTCAAAACTATTTGCTTATTTAATTCAAAAACTTCACTATTATTATATCATTTTTTAAGTTTTCTTAATTTATTTTTATTTTTATTAGGAGAGAACTGAGGTATTTATATTATTATTGGCAATGATGTTTAAAGAAACTTTAATTTAGCTTTTATAAAATTTGAAGAATAGCTAAAGAAAGTTTATCTTCAATAAGGAATTTAATTTTTTAGTTTTACTATATTTCCCTGAAGCCTTTATCAAATTATTAATCTTTTGATAATATTTCACTATTATTTTATATAAGCACCTTCCACTTTAAATTATTTAATTATCAAAGAAAAAAATAAATTTTGAAGCTTGTAAAACTAAATTTCGGGCGCCTTATATGATCGATTAATGAATTTGTTGCAAAAAGTTACTATAAAGTTAGAACTTTGAAATGTTTTTTAGATATTTTACCAGAAACATTTGAGCATTTAAAAAACCCCTTAATTACAATGAGTCTATTTCTTTATAAATTTTAAACTTTAATAAAACATTTATCATAAAGTCCTGATATCTCAATATGAAATATTAAATAATATCTATAAAATATTTCCTTTATTTTCAAGGCTAATTAAAGCTAATATTTAGTTAGACTTTATGCGAATATTGTCTATTTAAGTATACAAATATGTATTTCAAATGATTCTAAAATATTTTTCCTCTAATGTAATATATAATCTTTAATTAAAGAACTAGTAGTATAATAATTCCTTTCATTTCCAGGATATTTTATACTTTTTTTTTCTAAATCTATACCTTTTTAAATTTTAATAAATCTAACTTATATAGCATCTCTTATCCTTAGATTTTTAATTTATTGCTTTTTAAAGTGTAGGAAATATTTAAGAGGTAATAAAAGATAAGCAATCGCTATCATACAATTAAATGGTTACTCACTAGGACTCTTAATTAATTTTAATGAAAGGCTTTACTATTCTTTAAATAAACGAAATATAGATCTATCACTAATTTTCTATTTTGCTTTATAAATTTTAAATATGCTTATAATAAAAATTCCTAATTATTAGTTATATTTACATTTTATTAAATTTATATTCTAGGCCTTATTAATTTGAAAAACTCTATTCTTCAAATTACAATTAGCTGTGCTTATATAATAACTTAATTAAAATCCTTTATAATCAGATTTAATTATTATTTAAACCTTCCTTCATATAGTCAACTACTATTTTAATAATAGGTTTGGAAATAAATGACTGAAGCAAATATTTAATAACTAGGGAGTTATCAGATTGATTGTAAAAGTAGGAACATTAAATAGTAAAACAAATAATATAAAGCAGAATCTTTTATTATCTAATGTAGATTTATTTAGACTAAGCTTTTCTTATATATCTCTAAACCAAATTATTTACTTTAGCTAAGCTAATTAGATAGTGTATAAAAACTTGTTTTTGGTAATTATATATCTTGCTTTATTAATATCCAAAAGAATAAATAAAGGTAAAAATAACTAAATAATAGATAATTTTAGATAGTAAAAGTAGTTTAGTATTTTAGATTGTAAGCATACTAAAAGCTATTTAAAGTTATTAAATAGAAAATAATAAAAGTAGCTCTCATCAAAGGTAAATTAATAATTTTACATTTCTTCTAAGATAGAAACTATAAAGATTGGATAGTTAAATTCTAGGCTAATATATCAGATTATCTTAATCTACGTATGAATGAGATAATTTAACTTTCATATAAAAAAATTATATAAAATGTAAGTAAAGCGAATGTAGATAACCATTAAAGAACTCAATTATAAATAAATATATTTTTCCTTTAATCCCTAAAATAATAGAAAATAGAGTTACTTATTAAAGTTATAGCAGTAGTATAAAGCAGCAGACTGGGATAACTAATATAAAAATAACTATATTTATTAAATTCTTAATTTTTCAGTTAAGATTAAACTCATTTAATTGATATAGAGAAAAGATTATTAATTTGCTTTAATAGCTAACTTTATTTTTAGTAGAACTAAAAAGATTAAATAATTATACCTATTTAGCTTTAATAATTGTTATATTAAAGTTTTATTATAGGGTATAAAATTGTCTGTTTGCTTATTTTTTCCCTATTTTTTAATGCTGTAACCACTAATTTTCTCAGTTCTTAAATCTTTCAACCTTTACATAAATGATTTTTATGAAAATTTATTGTTCTAATAATTTTAATCTACTATCAAGTAGCGTTTGAAGAAAATTGGATTTAAAGGTAAATTACTCTCTCTTCTTTAATTCAAAAGGCTTTTATCTTTTATCTTAAATTATCCAAATTTTCGATTCATTCTAAGTAAAGAGCTATTAATAAATCTATTCTGTCTACTTCTTTAATGTAACTGAAAATACCTTTTTTGCTTAATAAAAGTTGTCTTCTATGATAATGATACTACAAGAGAATAGTAATTATAGTAGTAAATTAATTAGGAAACATTCTATTAACCTTATATTTTTTTATGATATATAGAAATCACATTTGAGCTTATTTTCTCAATTGATTCTCATTATCTCGTTAATTATAAGACTAATTTAGAGAAGCAACTAAATGAAGTGTTAAAGTCATAAAGGTATATTAGTGAATTAAATGATTTAGCAATACTCAAATAGAAGACTATAACAGGCTTTAAGATATATCTTATACATCTATATTGTTTATTAATATATTTAGATGCTTTCATTTATAAATCAATCAAGTGAATTAAAATCAAATAATTTTAGCAAGCATTTTTTAAATTTAAAAAGCCTTTAGTCGTAATTCAAATAATTTAAATTTAAAAATGTTAAATTTTTTAAGTTGATTGAGGTTTAAAAGAAAATAAAATAAATGGAGAGATTTAGGAGAATCAAGCAGGCTTTATTGAAAGAAAAATAAGAATAAAGAATTATTCAAGAATTGGAAATAGAAAAGCGATAAAAGCTATCAAACATTCATATTAACTCACTTCCTAATTATATTCTGTAATTCATTTTTTCTTATTTGGATTAGTGGGAAATATAGGCTTGCGAAATAGTTCAGAAAAAATGGTTGTACCTAAAATTAGATACTCTAAAGATAGACGTTTTTTGAATGTATCATTTGAAGTTACCAGGAAAATATTCAGGAATTTAGCTTCTGGAAAAAATAAAGAAGAACTTTAATAAAATTAAGAAGCATAATCCTAAAAATTTAATATTTGCCTTTAATGAAATTGAGAGAATAAAGGAAGATAGTATAGGAATTGTAAACTTCAATACTTAATTAAAGCAAACCTTTGAATACCTCATTTCAATATTACGAAGCTAGAACTAGATTAAGTAATTAGAAAATTAGCTTTCCAACACTTACGGATAATTTATCCTCTAATTGTCTCTAGAAGGAACCTGTTGAAGTGAGTACATTAATGAGATTATATAAGCATGTCCAAATTTAGAGTACTTAAAACTAGTAAAATGTAGTGTTGATGAAAAGAATCTTACAAGTGTAAAAAAGCTAAAAAGACTAAAGTGATTTTATTTAAACAAAAATACTAAAGGAATAACTGGATAAGCCTTAGATTTCTGTACTGAAATTTCTTTGCAAACCATCTCATTTGCCGAAAGTTGACTATAGAACTGAAAATTTTTAGAAAATTATGTAACTATAAAAGGAGAAAACCTTCGTAAGCTAAATCTCTAAATTACTAACTTAAGTTCTCAGTAACTAATTAGAATCTTCCAAATGTGTTCAAATCTTAATAACATTAAAATTGAGCAGGGAAAGTCAAGACATTAGAAGTGATTTCTGAATTTAGGATAAAATAGTAAAATGCTAAGAAGCCTAAAATTAAATGACATTCAATTTGATAAATAAACTTTCTTGGATTTTTTTGAATAGAACAACTCTCCCATAAGTAAATTAAGCTTCTAATAATGTAACTAGATAGATTTTTAGGTAATATAATTGATTATCAAAAAATATTCCAATTTAAAGTTTCTTTCATTCATTGAAGCAGGAAAAGTATGTGCAGAAAGCATTGAATATTTGTTTCAAAAAAGTAATTTAAAAGAATTAAAGTTAGTTTAACTTAATTTTTTAAAGAGCAAATTACGAGTAAAAGACGAAAGAAATAATTTCTATGACTTCTGAAAAAAGCTAAAACTATTAGATATATCATGGTGCAGTTTTCAAGGTGTTACTTTTCCTCAAGAAATAGAGAATCAAATGAAAGAGTTGAAGCAAAATTTTAAATTTCTGAGAATAAAAGGAATATGACATTCAAAGAGCATAATCTAATTAAAATGCTAACTTAATAAATAAAATCAATTTTAAAAAATTTATTAAATACATATCGCTAATCTTCTTTAGCAACTCTGTAATTTATTCTTATCTTAAATCTTCTATTAACTTAATAAATTTCTATTTTAATCTAAATATCATTGTAATTTGCCTTTGAGCTAAATAATTTTATAGAAAAAAGTAGCCAAAATATAAAATAAAATGTATAAAAAGATTTATTTCTCTTATTAGTAATATTTCAATGATAAAGCATATAACTTTAAATAATAAGTAAAGGCATAATATTACTGCTAAGATCTAAGTAGATTAATAAATTTTGCAATAATAAGTCGTTTTCGCTTTTATTTAAATAAGTGATTTCTCATTATTAAATTAAGGGTAGATATGGGTATACTTTTTCTGCTTTATTATACCATACCAGCCTTTTATTTGCATAAGTTAATTTAATAATGATAATAATATAAATAATAATGATTACAAAGGCTTTTCAAGTTAAAGTCAGATACAAATAATTATTTTTAAATAAATAATAATCTTTAGTGCCTTTTTGGTTTAGAAATAGACCATCTTATACCATCGAAACTATTCAGTCTGTAATCTAAGTAAAGCTTTTCATCATTAGTAAAGATGCTAGAATAAATGCACAAGAAGAAATAATATAAATATAGCTTTTATAATTAAAATAGCTATAGCATTAAATAAATTTACTTCAAATAAATCATTTAATAGGAAAATCATTTCTTTAATAAGATAGATATATATAATTTCTCTAATAAACATATAGTCACCTTTGGTTCAATGCAAGCATTACAATCTAAAAATCTTAGTTATTATTTTAGATTGCTCTTCATATTAATAAAATTTAATTTTAATTTATCATTGTTTTATGTTTTAATTGATAAAGTAGCTTCATTAAATACAATACTTAATTTTATTAAATTTTAAGAAAAAACAAATAAAAAAATGTATAAAAGAGCTATCAAATAATTGTATATAATAAATTTAAATCAATTAGTTAAAATATGCGATATTAAGTATCATACTCACTCTAATCTAGCAACCTCTAATCTTTTCATACTTTAATTAACAGATATATCATGTAATTTATTTTTATCTTCAGAGTTACATGTAAATTAAATCAATAACCAAAATAAATTTATGTTTATTATCACTGCTTTTTAGTGTTCTTTAACTATAAATAATTAATATAAAATTAGTTATATAAAAATAAGTTAAATTATATGAATTAAGATTCAAATATCTATTATCTATTTAAAGGATATGTCTAAACCTATATGAAGTTCAAACTATAATTAATAAGCTATTTAAAATTAATATCTTTTAATTGATATGAAATAATAAGATAAACGTTGTTCTTTTATTATATCATTATTTGAATCTGAATTATATAATTAAACCAATAAAATTTAAATTCAAAAACATAAACAAAAAAATTGAAATAACAGTATAAAATATTTCAATCTTATTTAGCTTCTAAAATCATTAATTATAAAAGAAAGTAAATACTTTACTTATATAAAAATAAACTAATTCTTAAAATAATTAAATATTTTATTACCATTTAGATAAAAATAGGTAGCATTCTGATAAATTAGTTTTTATTATTTTTTAATTTTAAATATTTGTTTTTATTTTTTAATAAAAGTAATATACTTATTTATAATATAAGCTATTATACCATATTATAAATTTATTTAATTCTTCATAAAATTTCATTATAATAAATAAAAGTTATCATCTATTAATTATTATTTATTAACTTCATTATTTAATTCAAAAGCAGAGTGTTATAACTTTTTTCAAAATTTCAGAGACATTCGAAGACCTATATCTGTTTATCATTGTCTTTAAATAGATAAAGACAAACAAAGGAAATTATTATCTATCTTATATTTTGAAAAATTAGGCCAACTTGATTGAATAAGCTTATCATCATAGCTTAAAAAATTTAAAGACCAACTTAAATAATAATTATTTTGTGGAATAATATAAAGAAGCATATCTTTTTATTAAATTAAATGATTGCTTTAAAAACTACCATACCTTTATAAGTTAGAATCAAATTCCTTTTATAAATTTATTAAAAGAATGATTCTTAGGAATAAAAGACTAATTTATTAAGTTTTATTCTATAGGATAAGTATTTATACACTTGCTTATTCTCCCTTTAAGATTAATAGTGGTTTGCTTTCTTAAAAAAGATAAGTAAATTGACCTATTTAAGAGCTCAATCTTTCAATCATAAAATGGTTCTTCGCCAAGATTAAGAAAGATAGAAATTTGAAATAAACTAGTAATTAACTATGATTCTTTAGGTTGGGCATAACAACTAATGAAATTTCTAAGAGTAAAGGTATAATAATAGCATTTCTTTGTTAAGCAAAATAAACTACTAAGAAATTTGCTAAAAATTCATAAATAAAATAGCAATTTATTTTTAATTTTTCTCATTGGATAGCTTGCTACTATCAAATGAAAATTTAAATAATAAATATTGGATGATATGGTTAGAGAAACTTACAATAAACTTGACTTGTTGTTGACTTTAAAAATAAAAGTTAATTAATAACTTTAAAATTTTACTAGAACTTGCTTAGTAAAATCAAGATTTTAACAATATTTAGACTTCTACATTATATATTCATTATAATTAATAATTGAAGAACTAAATTTAAATAAAAAGCAATAAATATTTAAAAATTAATAACTTTAGATATATAAACAAGTTTAAGTCATAAAAATCTATGTCTAAAAGATATACAGACATAACTTATACAGGCATTATTAATTTCTTAATTAGCAATTGCTTATAATCCTACATTTATAATTTAATTTAAGTATTTATTTATTTATTTTTATACTATGAATCTATAAAATGTAAATATTAGGTTTAAAGTATGATCTTAATTATTAACTATGTAGATTATGATATAATAGCTTACTTGCTTAAACAGATTTAAAAATAAAATTAAAGCTATATACAAAATTAGTTTAGTAATAATTTAAAAGCCTCTATTTACTCTTTTATTTAACAATTTTATACATTTACTTCTTTAGAGCTTTATCTACTACATGCTTATATTTTATTAGTTTGGGATTAAATTTAATTATTATAATCAAAGTATAAATAAAAGAAAAATTAGTTGTTAATTACTAAGAAATGAAAAATTCTCAAATTTAACTAATATTTAAAGAGTGAATACTTAGTTCGTTATTATTTTACTTTTATATGAATTATTTACTTTTAGATGAAAAGAAAAAATATTAATTAAAAGTTTTATTTTATATTTTTAGTCATTCTAATATTAAAAATGCATCAGCCGGGAATCGAACCCGGGTCACTTCGATGGCAACGAAGTATTCTACCACTAGACCACTAATGCTCATAGAAATAATATGATATCTCTTTTATAAATGGAATATTTTGAATAAAATTCTTAACTTTTATGATTTAAGTAATTTTCTTTAAGGGAAACTTTAGATAAATGAAAGCAAGGACGAACTTTGCTTTTAATAAATAGCTTAAAAACATTCTATCATTACTGCTTCGTTTGCTTCAAGTTTTATTCTATAAATAATAAATGTCTAATAATTTTTAGATTTTAAGTTCGAATTATGTGAATTGAGTAAGATAAAGCCGATAGTTGATTCATATGTAAGATGACGATAATTTATTTCTAAATTTGTTCATTCCTTACTTGTAATTTATTATTATGTTATTAATATAATTATTATTTATTTTAGGCATTTGTCTTATCGTTTTCTTCTGAGTCAATCATATAGAAGTAAAAATTAATTATTATGCTGCTTTTTATTGTCCAATTTTGAATTTTTTAGGGCTTTAATTATAAAAATCCTTCTGCTAGTTAAGAGAAATTAAAATATTTATTTGAACCTAATTGATAACAATATATTAAAGGTTTATTAATTAGAGAAGACGTCAAGGTTACTTAATCCTCGGCTAAATAGTGAAAATAGATTAGAATAGTAGATAAATTTTAATTTCACGAAATGCTAGATAATATTTCTAGGAAGCAAGCTTTAAGATGATTTAAGATTAAGAATATTATGATTCCTTAAATTAAAAAAATTATTAATAATTGAAGAAAAAATTAAAAATGAATTTGAATAGATATTGAAGGATATGAACCCTTGAAGAAATAATTATGATTTAAGTTATTAATAAATTATAACTAGCCTAAGATAAATTTTACTTAAAGGTATACGCCATTTCCTTCTTTTCCCATAAAAAAGCTATGTAATCTTTTTTGGATTGATATCAAGCAAATTAATATATTTAAGTGTTCATTGATTTATTTTAAAATAATATATAAAAGATATTTGAGCTATAGAAAAAGATTTAAAATGGCTATTATTAAATAAAATTGCTGATATAGTGATAAAAAGATCTAAAAAGAGTTTTATAGGATTTCTTGATTTTAATTAATCACAATTTTCGAATCCTCTTTAAATTAATAGTCAACAGTTAAAATTAAAAGAGATTATTCCTCTTTGATTAAGCTCAGATAAATTTATTCTTATTATTCTTAATTAAATGGCTAGGATTAGTTCTATGAATTTGATGCATTATATCTTTAAAACTTTTGATAATATTCGTTTTATAGTATTTATTTATCTATGTTTGAATCTGGATCTTAAATTATTTCTATTAACTAATCCTTGATGAGCTTAATAGTTTGCCTGCTTTAAGGCTAAACATTGAAGCAACCTAGTAATAATTTTTTTAGATTTCCTTTAATAGCAGTGCAAATTTGTGTAATTTGCTCGTTAAAAAGATTGTGATATATTTGATAGGGGTATTAATTTTCCCAAGGATATTCTAAAGATATTATTTCATTCAGTATACATCCAAACGCTCAGATATCTACTTGGATATCTATGTTTTTATTAGAAATTTGTTCTGGTGTCATATATTGAATAGTTCCTATTTAAATTTCTTGATTTGCTAAATCATTTCCTCCTAGAAACCTAGCAAGCCCAAAATTACATATTTTGACATTTAAATCTCTATCTAGTAATATATTATCTGGTTTCAAATCCCTATGAACTATCTATCATTCTGAGTTATGAAGTCAGTATATTCCCTTTGCTATTTATAAGCCTATTTCAAGTTTTTGCTATATACTTTTAAAAAAAATGCTTTATTTTCTTTGTGCAAAAGATCATTCAAAGAGCAATCCATTAATTCTGTTATTAATACAAGGGGCTTGCCAGCTGAGATCGATACATCGTTTAAGCGAATAAACTCTATTTATTACATATCTAAGATAATAATTATTTCTTGTATGTAACGAAAAAATTACTCAATATTAGTAAAATTTTATTTAGAAATCTTTATTGCTACTTCTTTTTATTTCCATTATCCTTTGTACACTATTCCATATCCACCTTTTCCTATTTCTTCTTTTTCTACACATTCTATTTCATCATAAGGAAGCATCTCTATTTTTTTTCTTAAAGTATATCAATAATTTAGAATTAGAACCATTCAATTATTTCAGACATGTTTTTCAAAGCCAGTATGTTAATAAGTTTATTCTTCATTTCCTCTTTAATTTAGATTGCTGATTAAATCATCATGAAAAGCATAAAGATAGGAAAAATGTTAAAATTATTATTGCAGGAGTTATTCATATATATATTCATTTAAATTTATTCTTTCATTTTTATCTAATTAGTCTTATTTATTTTAATATTCATTCTGTTTTTATTTTGAATGCAAGTATTCTTTATAAAATATTTATTAAGCACATTATTATTTTTTCGTATCCTCTAATTAAAAGCTATATTTATGTAAATAATATAATTCTTTTAATCTATATATATTTATTATGTCTTTATTTTCAAAATCCTTTTATAGTTGTTCTCAGTATAATGGATCTCGCCTTTTCATAGTATGATACTTATCTTAATCTTTTTATATACGTCTAATAGTGCTTATGTGCAGTTTTCAACAACTTATTTTTTTTGCGAAAGAAAGATATTTGCTTCTACCTCCTGGAATTGATTATTTACAGTCAGTATATGTTGAATAATTTTCCTCATTTTTAATTAAGCAATCGGGAAATGAATTTGTGCAATTAATTTCATTTTATTATTTATAGGCTTAATAAGAACCTATACAGGCTACATACTAATAATCAATTATTTTGTATGTGAGATTTTTACAATAATGCTGTAGGAAATTAGTCACGCAATTCACTTTTACTAGTCTAAAAATTGCATTTATCTCTTATGATAGCATTTCTTAACAAAATCCAAACACGCATATCAGATTATTTTAACATTGCTATTCATTTTCGCATTTATCATTTTATTTTAATTGTTTTTTTCCAAATATAATTGATTCTGAATTTTCTTCTTAGATACAAGCCAATCCAACATCACAATTATGATTTCACTGTTTAAAATGAAAGACTCATTTATAAGCATGGTAATTATATACTTCATAGCATTTTATTTCAATGATAGGACATTTCTTTAAATAAAAAGTTAAAGATTAAATTATTTTCTAAGTAAGAATTTATTAGCATTTCTTTAGTTTCAATTATAATTAATAATCTCTTAAAAATCATTAATCATAAATATAGTCACTTTAAATTAATGTTTTCATAGTTATTATTATCAGAATGCTAATCCAATTCATCTCTCTTTTATTGCAAGCTCAATATATCCTACTAGTAAAATACTTGCATTCATTAGTTAATAAAAGCCTATTAATAACCTTTAAATATTCAATAGTCTATTATTTTCAATCAAACTCATTTACATAATTCAAACCAAATTAATTTTTATATTTATTTATTATATAAAAATTATTTTCGTTAAAATTATCCAAAATTAAAAATTTGTTTTTACTTCATCAAATTTATTCATGCTTGAATCTTCGCTCCAATTTTCTTTGAGCAAAATTTAATATCTATAAATCATCACTATCCTCATCCTCATCTTCATCTTCGTCTTCTTCTTCATCATCTTCTAAAACTAAATCAACGCCAGAATCATCTTCTTCTTCTTCATCTTCTTCTTCTTCTTCTTCTTCATCTTCGTCTTCTTCTTCCTCATCGTCTTCTAAAACTAAATCAACTCCAGAATCATCTTCTCCTTAATCTTCTTCCTCCTCTTCTTATTCTTCTTCATCTTCATCTTCATCTTCTTAAACGTCTTCTTCTTCACTTAAGTCAACTCCTGAATCTTCATCATCTGTTTCATTTTGATCATCTTCTTCTTCAGATTCATCTCCGTCTTCTTCTGATACCTCATAAACTACTTCTTCTTCTGAAACTTCTTCTTCTGATTCATCTGAGTCTTCTTCATTTGATTCTTCCTCTGATTCATCTCCGTCTTCTTCTGATACTTCTTAAAATACTTCTTCTTCTGAAACTTCTTCTGATTCATCTCCGTCTTCTTCTGTTACTTCTTCCTCTGATTCGTCTCCGTCTTCTTCAGATATTTCTTAAACTACTTCTTCTTCTGAAACTTCTTCAGATTCATCTCCGTCTTCTTCTGTTTCTTCTGATTCATCTCCGTCTTCTTCTGATACTTCTTAAAATACTTCTTCTTCTGAAACTTCTTCCTCTGATTCGTCTCCGTCTTCTTCTGTTTCTTCTGATTCATCTCCGTCTTCTTCAGATATTTCTTAAACTACTTCTTCTTCTGAAACTTCTTCTTCAGATTCATCTCCGTCTTCTTCTGTTTCTTCTGATTCATCTCCGTCTTCTTCTGATACTTCTTAAAATACTTCTTCTTCTGAAACTTCTTCCTCTGATTCGTCTCCGTCTTCTTCTGTTTCTTCTGATTCATCTCCGTCTTCTTCTGATACTTCTTAAAATACTTCTTCTTCTGAAACTTCTTCTGATTCATCTCCGTCTTCTTCTGTTACTTCTTCCTCTGATTCATCTCCGTCTTCTTCTGTTTCTTCTGATTCGTCTCCGTCTTCTTCAGATATTTCTTAAACTACTTCTTCTTCTGAAACTTCTTCTTCAGATTCATCTCCGTCTTCTTCTGTTTCTTCTGATTCATCTCCGTCTTCTTCTGATACTTCTTAAAATACTTCTTCTTCTGAAACTTCTTCCTCTGATTCGTCTCCGTCTTCTTCTGTTTCTTCTGATTCATCTCCGTCTTCTTCAGATACTTCTTCTTCTGATTCATCTCCGTCTTCTTCTGTTTCTTCTGATTCATCTCCGTCTTCTTCTGATATCTTCTTAAACTATTCCGTCTTCTTCTGATACTTCTTCTGATTCATCTCCGTCTTCTTCAGATACTTCTTCTTCTGATTCATCTCCGTCTTCTTCTGTTTCTTCTGATTCATCTCCGTCTTCTTCAGATATTTCTTAAACTATTTCTTCTTCTGAAACTTCTTCTGATTCATCTCCGTCTTCTTCTGTTACTTCTTCTTCTGATTCATCTCCGTCTTCTTCTGTTTCTTCTGATTCATCTCCGTCTTCTTCTGATACTTCTTAAAATACTTCTTCTTCTGAAACTTCTTCCTCTGATTCGTCTCCGTCTTCTTCTGTTTCTTCTGATTCATCTCCGTCTTCTTCAGATATTTCTTAAACTACTTCTTCTTCTGAAACTTCTTCTGATTCATCTCCGTCTTCTTCTGTTACTTCTTCCTCTGATTCGTCTCCGTCTTCTTCAGATATTTCTTAAACTACTTCTTCTTCTGAAACTTCTTCTTCTGATTCGTCTCCGTCTTCTTCTGTTTCTTCTGATTCATCTCCGTCTTCTTCTGATACTTCTTAAACTACTTCTTCTTCTGAAACTTCTTCTGATTCATCTCCGTCTTCTTCTGATTACTTCTTCTTCTGTTTCTGATTCGTCTCCGTCTTCTTCAGATATTTCTTAAACTATTCTTCTTCTGAAACTTCTTCTGATTCATCTCCGTCTTCTTCTGTTAATTCTTCTTCTGATTCATCTCCGTCTTCTTCTGTTTCTTCTGATTCGTCTCCGTCTTCTTCAGATATTTCTTAAACTATTTCTTCTTCTGAAACTTCTTCTGATTCATCTCCGTCTTCTTCTGTTACTTCTTCTTCTGATTCATCTCCGTCTTCTTCTGTTTCTTCTGATTCATCTCCGTCTTCTTCAGATATTTCTTAAACTACTTCTTCTTCTGAAACTTCTTCTGATTCATCTCCGTCTTCTTCTGTTATTCTTCTTCTGATTCATCTCCGTCTTCTTCTGTTTCTTCTGATTCATCTCCGTCTTCTTCTGATACTTCTTAAAATACTTCTTCTTCTGAAACTTCTTCCTCTGATTCGTCTCCGTCTTCTTCTGTTTCTTCTGATTCATCTCCGTCTTCTTCAGATATTTCTTAAACTACTTCTTCTTCTGAAACTTCTTCTTCAGATTCATCTCCGTCTTCTTCAGATACTTCTTCTGATTCGTCTCCGTCTTCTTCAGATATTTCTTAAACTATTTCTTCTTCTGAAACTTCTTCTGATTCATCTCCGTCTTCTTCTGTTACTTCTTCCTCTGATTCGTCTCCGTCTTCTTCAGATATTTCTTAAACTACTTCTTCTTCTGAAACTTCTTCTTCTGATTCGTCTCCGTCTTCTTCTGTTTCTTCTGATTCATCTCCGTCTTCTTCTACTACCTCTTAAACTACTTCTTCTTCTGAAACTTCTTCTTCTGATTCGTCTCCGTCTTCTTCTGTTTCTTCTTCTTCCTCTTCTTAATTTGCATCATTGTCATTAGCCTCTTCTTATCTTTGCAATAAAAGTAATTTGTATACTGTGCTGTCTTCAGTGGTATTAGTGTCAGTAGAGCTTTAATTTAGAGAAGTGTCATTAGACTCAGTTTTACTTAAACTAGCTGCTGTCTGTGATTTTTCGTTGGTTTACAAGAAATTATTTTTTCTACTTTAGACAGTTATAGAAAGCGCCAAGAAAAGTATTAGAATTGATAGCTTACTTTTCATTTTGTAAAGCTAAACAATTGTGTTGCTTATATAATCAAAAAAGTTACAATAACGACTTACTAATATTGCTTAAAACGTCTATTTCTTTACAGTTACAAAAACACTAATGAGTTCCTATTTTAAAGATACTTATATCTTTTAGATTTGACAGTTATCTAAAATTTAAATTTTACATAGTATAGAAGAACTTCTAAAGATAAGTTTCCAATAAAAGAAATTTAAACTTAGGCTTATCAAAATGCTTTAAAAAGCCATACTATCAGATAAGTAAGTAGTTAAGCTATTAATAATTTCTTATTTAATAACTATAAAGACTAATATCTGCTTGCCAATATGCATATTAAGCCTATTTCTAATTAATTTATTTGAAATAGATTTCTTTGGTTTTCGTTTCTTTAAATATGAATTTCTTAGCTATAAGTGCTATCTCTTTATATAAGTGACTTACTTTTATTAATTGTATCTTTAAATCTTATTTTAGTTGGAATCATATATTATGATGGGCAAGTTCTTAAGTATATTAGTGTTTAATCTACAACTGATTAGAAGCCTATTGTAAGTATCATGATATTAGAAGTTATGGTTACTTAATATTTTGTGCCCATGGTTTAGATCTGAATGATTTAGAAACAATATCCTTTGATATTTTCTGATATGACTCCATTATATTTGGAATATGGACTAAATAAGTTAAATGTTTAGTTATAAATGCTAGTTAATCTAATAAGCAAATGAAAGCTATTTTTATATAGATTTTTAATTAAAAGTTCTATACTAGCATTTAATGATTGTTAGTTGATTAATAAATAGATGATCTACTAATAATGACTAATTAGAGCTTGCTTTAAATAGGATGCTATCTAACTATTATTTGCTTTATGGGTTAATAGAAATATTCAACTTTGCTGCTTTTTATAGTATAGCTAAGTAACCAAATTCTACTAGATTCACTTTCTTCTTTATTACATCAGCTAATAGGTAAAAGTTTTAATCATCAGAAAGTTATTGAAGTTAGAAATCTTAAGAAGTATGCTATTAATTTTATCATTGACTACTTAAAATTATCCATCAATTAATATAAAAAAGGTATAGAACAGACTGGTAATTTAGAATATGAAGCTTTATCTTTAATCTAGCTTTAATATAAACCATATTAATGAGATATAGCTATAAACATATTTAATCTATTGCTTCTTAACTAAGTTACTGCAACAGTCTCAATTAAATGCCTAATACAAAGGAAATTTATGGAAGTAACATTAGAAAAATAATCTAAGATTAATTATAAAATTCTGCTTTTAAGTAAGACAAAACTACACTAAGTAGGCATTTATTTAACCACAAATCAAGATGACTGTATTAGCAACAATATCTTTTTAAAGTAGCAAAGAAGAGCTAGGCAACCTAAATTTATTTATCAAATAAATAATGAAATCGATTTCCTTTAATCAATTATTGATAGAACAGTAATTCTTAAAAAATAAAGATAGTTATATCAAAAATATTTTTTAAACAAGGTTAAAACTTTTAATTTACATCAATTCATCCCCATTTATCAATTTTTCACTTTCCTCAGCTTTCACTGCATCTAGAATTTATTATTTTCTATCTTAAGGTTAACCTTCTCAGTTAAATTAAGGAGTTATTTAGTGCTAATAATTATCCTTCTCTTAGATACCATTGCCTGATTAATTTCCCCTTAAATCACTACCTGCATTCAAAATTCTGAACTTAGGATCGTTTGCTTACTAGTTCTCTTATTACTTCTCTTGTCTGCTATATTTTTCTTACTTCTAGAATTACTTTTATTATTTTAAGTCAAAAGAGTTTTCAAAAGTAATTTCAGCAGTTGTGTTATTATCTTCTTAACTTGGCGTTGTCAATTTTTCTATTTAGCTTTCATCTTATTGTGCTACAGCAGTTGTAGAGAGTTTATTATGTTCTTGCATCTGATTTTCAATACTTTAGGGCTCTGCATTTGTATTAAAATCAATTTAATTTCTTTTAGCTCCAGCTTTTTTTTAAAATTTGGCTCCATTTTTAGATTTCACAGGTGTAAGGTTAGAAACACTTTGTCTAGAGTTATTTTAAGAAATAATTTCCCTTTGAAATTTGTCAAACTTGTTTTTATCATTCTTTTAAGGCTTTTTATTTTTGACTGATCTAAATGATTAATCCGAATCCTAGCTATAAGTTTTGTCTGAAGACACAATTTCTAATGAAATTTCAGACTGATAATCTGAAGAGTTTTTTTCAGAAATACTTGTTTATTTTTTTAGAATTTCTTTGTTAGTTTCTTGGTCAAAATGCTTGATTATTCCAATTTAAAAATGCTTATTTAGGCATCATCTTTTCTTAATTTTTAATTTTATTACGAATTTGTTTAGATTTTAAAACATTATGCAGCGAAATTCGTGAAATAATAGTTTTTAACTATTAAAATATAATGATTTAGCGTATTATTCTTAATAATTATAATATTTTTAAATAAAAATAATTAAGTTTAAATATTTTATCAACTATAATAAACTTTAAATAATTCTAAGTAAATGAACTCAATTAATTTAAACTAACTAAGATAAAGATCTGCAGAGAGCTTTAAATAAAATCTAGTTTAATGAAATTTCAATAACAAATATGTGTAGATAAATATTAGATTCTTTGTAAATAAAAAGCTTTAAATATCATAAGCTTATTAAAATATTAGGAGAAAAATATTTATTTTATAAAAGTTTTTTAAAGCATAGAACTTTAAATATGTCTATTTTAATAGTCAATATATTTCATAAAAGATTAGCAATAAATCAAAAACTTAAAA